>JAWWNH010000011.1:15907500-16180000 GCA_034641385.1 Darevskia mixta
GCTTTCTGTGACTGGTCTGTTAGCCAGTAACCTTTTAGACATGTTTTTAAAAGTGTAATCTTTTCGTCATCTGCACATGCTGTTCTTTAGTTATATACTTGCAATATTGGGCAGTTGTTTGGGGAGCCATTTTCTCTGCTTGCATGTATGGGAAATTCATGTATGAAAAGGGCTTATTTTTTCATTGGGGTTAGGATAGGAAAACGATAGTTTGGGATGTGATTTGATTTATGGCATAATCCTTTGCACGTTTAGTGGGGCTTTCTCCCATGTAAGTGTGCACAGGATTGCAGCGCTAGTTACTTCTTTTCTGTTTCTCTTTGAATTATGAATCGCTGTATAATTGATGTTGGAGCAGGATTTCTCTGTTGTGATTGCAGTGCATATTTCAGGAAGAAAAGCCCTGAGAACTTAAAATTCACAATATCATTTTATTAATTTTCATCTGTACAATGTGTCCATTTGAAATAACTTTTTGCTCTCTTGGCGATCTGTGCAATTCTTTTGTTTCAAGGAGGACTGCACTTTTGTCTTAATGATTATGTAGCTATCTAGTAATGCCAAGCATGGGTGCTATTTTAAGTTGTTGATCATCTAATTACATATTAAAAACATTAATTGTGTATGATGCACACGGTGGTAAGATGCAAAGAATCACATTAGACAGTTGTGTTGGTTTCATCATGGCCTAGGACATAGCATCATGAAGAGTCCAGCAATGCCTTCTGTTTATTTCACTAGATTTCTGATCTAAGCCTTGTCTTAGAGAATAATATTTCCATTGTGTGATATATTGCATAAAAACCCTGAAGATAAAAGGACATACTTTTTAAATCAGGTATAAAATTGACCTACCATAGCCAGATGAATAATAAAAAGTATGAATTTTTGAGACATTTGGTTGTGGATACAGATACATAACTTCGTAAGGATGAAAATTAAAAAGGTGAGCAAGAAGCTATCTATGGGAATTAATTATATTTGCAACAATGGTTAATATGTATTACTGGCAAATTATCAACATATCTAATTGATATTATTGCTGCAAGTAAACTTTAAAATACATAGTATTACATAGTATTAAAAATGTGTTCCAAAAGTACTAATCCAGTAAGCTACAGCTGTAATGTTGTCTGGTGTGAGGCTATTGTGCTTCAGTTCCCAATTATGTAGAACAGGGATTGGGAACCTGTTAAACTCCAATTCCCATCAGCCTCAGTTATATTCCAGAAACATATGGAAAGCCACTTGCTCCCCTTTTCTGATAACAGAACAAACTGTAAAAACAAATAACTGTTCCAACTTTCAACTGTATCTTGCTTTAACATGATATAACTGTTTCCCAAGAACAGCCATATGGGCAAGTTATTAATCAGTAATAATCAATAGCTTAGGTGAAGCACTGAATTGGGAGAATTAATAATTTTTTAAAAAAATTAAGCCAAGGCACACCTACAGAATAGTGATATATTACAAATATAACATTATATACTACCAGTACTATTATAAAAGCTGAAGTTTTAAAATTCTCTTCCACCTCCACAGGTGATCAAACTGAAAATAGGAAAAAAACCACATACCCATGATGTTAATGATACGTGGGAGACGATGTTATCCTTGCGAAGTTGAGTGTTTTAAAAAGAAAAAGCAGGAAGGTTTGAACACAATTAATACAAGTAGTGTTAATTGGATTTTAAACTATCTGGCCTTGCTGTAGGGTTAGGGTAATATCTCCCCCTGGAACAAGGTAGTAACATTTTTAGCAAGGTGTGTGCATGTGTAAAATGGTGGTGAAAATCAATAAGGAAAAACAAGTATTGTCAGGTATTTTTTTTATGGATTTTCATGGAAGAGCTCATGTCCTGCCTGCTTTTAGTAGTATTGAACAATGATGTTCTGTAAGGAACATAGCTGGACTTCATTACTGTTAAGTATGTATATTTTATAATGGCCCTGGTCCAGGTTCCTGACACTGGGTGTCATCTAATGCCCACTTGTGCACTGGAAATCCGCTTGTGCAACAGGACCAGACTCTCCAAGTGTCCCTATTTTCCAGGGACGTTCCTGATTTAGAGACGCCACCCCAGTTTCTGATTTGATCCCGGAATGTCCCACTTTTCCTTAGGGTGTCCCCATTTTCATTGGAGAAATGTTGGGGGGTATGGAGAAATGCGACTCCCGAGCCATCTGAAGGCAATCCTGTGTAGGGTAGGTTTTTCTTAAACAAAATGTTTAATGTTTTATTATGTTTTTATATTTGTTGGGAGCTGCCCAGTGTGCCTGGGGCAACCCAGTAAGATGTGTGGGGTATAAATAGTAAAATTATCATTATGGAATGGGACGCTCCTATTTTCATTGGATAAATGTTGGAAGGTATGCAGGACCCTCTAGTGCAGATTTTGGAGGTGAGAAGGGGCTGCAAGTGAGAGGGGAGAAAGGAGAAATCATGTTGTATGAGCAGATGCCCGCTCACCTTACACTGGACCTCACCCGTTGCCATGTAGTTACTGTATTTGTTTTTCTTATATTGTTGGATTGAACCAGATGCATTCCTTGGCTCATTTGAGACATCACCCCAAACCGTAGTAAAGAGTTCACAAACAGTTTTGGTTTTTCCACCTTCCTCCAGAGACTACTGTACGAAGGGACTGCAGTGCAGAGAGGCTAGAGGAAGAAATCAGAAAAGAACCCCTCAACCATAATTTGCACAATTGTGTTAAAGCTCAAACACTGGTTTGAGTTTTAAACTATTGCTAACACAAGGGCTTGTTTGAATGGAGCCATTGACTTTGATTGTGGAATAAAAGACTAGATGTGGAAGGAAAGTGCTGCAAATTAGGCAGGAGAAGTTAACTCAGGTTAAACATTTAATCTTTCTTTGGCTTTCGCCTCCTCCTTTTCCCTGAACATTTGCACCTGGTGAAAATTACAGTGCAAGAGGATCTGAACCAGGAACATTGGCCTTCAGAATATACAGAATACCTTTCTTCTGCACAAAAACTCATTATGAAATTCCAGTCTTTGAAAAGTAAAAGTGGACATCAATTATTTTGGCAAGTTGTAAAAGTCTTGAGGCAAAAGCAGCTGAAAGCAAGAAGTCTAAGAGTTATTAAGCCAGGAACAGGGAATATACTAACCAATTGACAAACAGGGCCTATAACTTTTATATTTCAAGTACTGTACTCTTCTCACATTGCAAGTATTTATATCAAACGTCTCTAGCCAGATCCTGGGCCGGAAGGTAGTGTTGATGCACCTCTCTCAAATTGGAAAGAGACAGGATAAAAATAAACGAACATAAGTAAAATAAATTATTTAACTGTGTGCAGGATCACATCCTTATGGTATTGGTGGTTAAATGAGGTTATGAGTGTCACAGGTTTTGTGTCTGAGGCGTCAATTTTGTTCCTTAAAAACATTCCTACTGCCTTTCCTCCCCAAATCTCTGGTTTTGTAGCTGGAGGCCCTGATGCTCTGTGTTGCTGTCACTGTATATGCTGTGAAGGCAGTAAAAATGAGCACTAATCAATCTTTCAGAGCCAAGCAATGAGCATTAGGAGGCCACTATCCTGTGACTAAACACACCCCTTTTATGGAGTGTTGGTGCTAATAAAGGACAGCTTATTACTGAGGCAGAGACCAAAGCTTGGGTGAGGTCAACCATGACTGGCAGTCATCAGTCATTCTTAATGATACTTTTTCCCGTGCTTTCTAAGGGATTCTGAGCAGAGTGCAAATCATTTGGGGTCATCCATAGTTCATGTACCCACAGATGGTAAAGGTTTTGAAAGTCTTTGGTTTAAACTTGTACTTAAAAAGTGGGGGGAATCTTTTTTTCAAGTAGACAAACAAGCAAGCAAGCAAGCAAGCAAGCAAGCAAACAAACAAACAAACACAAAATGCCCAATAGATTCCCCCTCCCCAATGTTGTGTTTTCGTTCACTGTTAAAAGATGTTTTACACACTGGAGTGCTTGTGCATTATAAAGAACTACATAAATTTATTTTTTATGACGTCTGTCTTCTTTAATTATTACCTTTGATGTCTATTGGTGACTAAAGAGAGCTTAACAGGATTTCTCTCCCTTCTTAAATTTCGCAAAGTGAAACCCAGCCAGTCCCTGACAGATGTCTGTTCCTCACCTTCAGGATTATTTTATAAATCCCTTTCTGATGAGCGGAAGTGTCAAATCAAGGACAGGTCATAAAGTAAAAGTATAAACCTTTTAAAGAGAGACTCAAGTAATATATAAACATTCTGCACTCACTCTGAATTTTTTATGGTTTGAAAAATATATTTTGGTAAGCAGGTAGAAAAGTTTCAACCATTTGCTTGTGTGCATTTTTAGAAATGCATCATTTTGTTTTGTTCCTCGTCCTCCTTCCTAATTTGATTTCAAGCATTCAAAGATAATAACTGCGCTTCAGATAGAACACGTCACTAGGACTTTTTGGTTTCTTGTGCACTTTTAAAAATACGACAATTGTACTGTGTTTCTATTTTTGTGTTTATTTAATTAATTTACATCTAATCACCCATTGTAGTATATCTTGGTTTGAAGGCTGTGAAGGCAGTGTGAATTTAGACAACAGCTGTCTCCCCCCCTTTCCCCTATTTATTAAAGTAAGCTTACTTTTTCTGAGATTTTAACTTCTGATACAAGTGTTAGTTTATTTTTACTTCTTAAAGCTGAGGTAAGCTGAAATCAACACCTTCTGGTTTCTTCTGTCAGTTCTGTATCACCACATATGGGGAAAACATGGTGTGTTGTGCATAAAATACAAAAGTTGTACTGATTTTTTGTCTCATGCACACTCTTAAAGCTTTGACTTGCAACATTCAGTGTTTCATGGATGATGGAGGTTTAGACAACTTCTTTTCAGTGTTTAGTGTTGTAAAATAAGCTTGCTATTGCACAAGCTTATGAATTTGTAAACCACTTTGTGAGTGAAATGTGCTCTGAAAGGTGGGTAGAAATGCATTAAATAAATAAAAGTACAGCACCTGGCATGTTGGTACTGATACATACAGCTTATTATGAATAAACAAAAATTGTTTGGTAAAACATAATAAAAAAGTAAGGTTTCTGTTTGAGCTCAGCCGCTTTAAAATGCACAAGTGAAAATATTTTCCTTTTACATTCTGTGTGTAGTGGATCCTCATGGTATGTAATCCCTTTCATTTTTAAACACATAAAATAAAAACCTGGTCGCTTTTGTCCCATAGCTGCTCAGCGAGTGAGATGCTTTTGGTAATTCTACCAGTAAACGGATTTCTGGTGTTGGTTGGAAAATATGTGCAGCTTTCATAAACAATAGAAAATACAATCAAATAGTGCTGTACCTATGATAAGAAGTGGTCCTTGTTGAAGCTTTATTCAAGAAAGCACTTAAAGATGAGGGTGTTTATGTATTTAAATTTAAGAATATGCCTTAAGTGCTTTCCTGAATTTGGGCCAACGTGCCTGATGCTTCCTCCTGTTTGAGACCAGATGTCATAAGAAAGAAATCAGGCCTCATCATGGCCCTGATTCTTTTGCTTATTGCATACAGTCCTCACTTGTTAAGTGTTTCTGTCTTTACACATACAGGTTAGTAGAACAGCTTATGTTATGAATGATCAGCCAGAAAACAAAGCAAAATGCCCCTTTGATAAGAGCCTGGACATTTGCGTAGCACTTATTCTCTAGTAAATTAGTTTTGCTGAGGGTACTGCCTTCTGTTCC
Source organism: Darevskia mixta (assembly GCA_034641385.1). Taxonomy (NCBI): domain Eukaryota; kingdom Metazoa; phylum Chordata; class Lepidosauria; order Squamata; family Lacertidae; genus Darevskia; species Darevskia mixta. Next base: position 15,913,226 of record JAWWNH010000011.1, read on the forward strand.
TATACCATAGTAGGAGAGAGGTTGCAGTTGCCACGTCGTGTAATTCCACAACTCTTTAGTTGACACATAGATATGAGCTTGCAGCTGCCTAGGTCGTAGGAGCCAACTCCTAGGGGCCAAGGTCCCTTCAGCCCCCCCAATAAAATATTTGAGGAGGCGGGGGCACTCAACGTTGATGGGCATTGCCATTCAAATGGTGTGCATGTGATTGATTATATGGGGCAGACCTTGCCTACCTCCCCTATTTTATTCAAGTTGGTACCCCTGGCCTAGATACCGTGTGTGTGTGTGTGTGTGTGTGTGTGTGTGTGTGTGTGTGTGTGAACTACTTGGTGGCCAGTTAACCATGGATGAAAATCTTTTGGTTATAATGCAAAAATTCTCTGGGATTGATGCACACAATTGAGGATTTCTGCAATTGAGGATTTCCTCATTTTGTTGAATCGTACTAGCACACTCGGTACTGAGGTTTTGGAGTGGGAGTCTCTGATTCATGTAAAGAATCTGGGTATGTGCTTGAAACTTTTGGGTTTGGGTGAATGTGTGAACAACCTCAAATGATTCAAGGTCAGAATGGTCCTCCTATAAGGTTTGCAGAGTCCATGGTACATGAGGGCCCACAGGCCCACCCAAATATATATCTTAAATATATTAAGATAAATATATATTAAATATTTTATATGTCATATGCAACAGCTATACATCTTATATCCATATATATTATCTATATATCATATACAACAATTTTGCTGTTACATAGTAATTTAGCTTGCTGTTAATTTTTTCTATGACAGATACTTCAGGTTTAATTAAAAATTTCTTCTCATAATAATGTTTCACCACTGATAAGAAGATATGTAATTGGATACTGGTGCATATTCAAACTAAATTGGGATGGGTCCACTCAAATATATTTCATAGAAGGGCCTACATCAAAGAGTGGCCGCCACTGAGCCAGGTAGATCATAATGGCATCTAGAGAGGCATTATTGGTTGTTGCCCTCAATCTCTGGAACACCTTTCGAAAGCTGAAGTTAACCTATTTCAGTAGCATTGAAATACCTATTTGGCTTTGGTTTTCTGGGCACAATTAAGCTTTTTATTAGGAATGAGGTTTTAGTACATATTTTATTTGCTGCCTGGTTATTATTTGAATACTATATAATGGTCCATCAATTTAATGGGTAGGGTAGGTTACATTTCGTACCTTCTGCCTCACTTGCCCTATGGTATTGCTTTTTTTACTTTTGGCTCTCAGCTGTGTTTAAGGTGCTTTGAAGCCATGCTAACAGGGAAGGTTACCTCTGGGGAAGCTGAAGTGGTTCTACAAGTTGCATGGAGCACCTCACTTTCCCCTCCTTGCTTATCTTCACCGTCTTTTCCACTCCTTTCCCACCAGCCAACTTTTTGACCAACCTCTGGACCCTTAATCTCCTGGATGTGCAGGCAATAGAAGGTGATCATGCCTATTTCCTAGCTGTGAAAAGATTCATAAGTTAATTCTGGCAGTTCAAATTGCTGTTAAAAGGCAGAAGAACAGGCCAGGGTATTTTTTTTCTGGTCAGTTAGCAACCCAGCCCTAGGGAGGCACTAGGGAACGAAAGGCAGTTCTATGGGATGAAGATGGAGAACTAGTTTTAATTCTGTGGCTTCCTTTTATTTTTACACAGTGGCCCAGGAATAAAATGATATAGAAATTAACAGTGTAGTATAAGGGCTTTATGTTCCTGTTCCAAAACCCTATGTGTTCCATGACAAAGGACTTTCAAATAATTCGTAGCTGGACTATGAACTCTCCCAGAAAAAATAAAAGAATTCTGCTGATTTGTACACGAAGGTTATTTCATTTAAATGCATGGAAAATTGGAAATTGCTAGTTGCTTAGCATTAAGGCTGTGCTAAAACAAAATGTCTGGGTAACAAAACTGCAGTTAATGTCGTTTACAACTGTCCAGATGAAAAGCTCTGCACAAATCTACTGTTGGCCCTCAATATGGAGTGATTTTTTAACCAATGTGAGTGAAAGGTCATACATACTTCACTTCAGCTTAAATTGGATTTACATGATACAGATGCATAAGAGCATGTATGAGAATACACCACGGGTGAGATTTCCCTGTGTACAAGCACGTGAACGACTTCTACCTCACATGCCATCTGTAGTCGGATCTTTATTGATATGGGCATCTTGTGCTAGGCCTGTGGGCAGCGAGGAGAAATTTAGCACCTTAAGAGTGGTGAGTTTGTTATATTAACCTGCCTGCCACGGACAGACAACTCACAGCAGTTTCCTTCCTAGGTGAAGTGTGAGCCTTTCAGAGATACTCATTGTGGCCATTTTAGATTCAGCTTCCCTGCCCCCTATGCACGGTTGATTTTCAGGTTTTTCTTCCCTTTCGGAGCTCAAATCCTTTATTTTGTCTTTACAGCCTGGCTGAATAGAAATCATTTATTTTATGCAGCTTTGTGCTTTTTTCTCTACAGCTAGTATATGCATGAATGTGTCGTAGCCCGATGCGAGTTCATTCGATTAAATAAAATGCTTAAATTGTAATCCGTGCAAAACGATCATATTTGAAACACTTGATGTCTCGGTGAGAATCCATAATAGTGATCAGATTTAAATGATTTAACACAGTAGTTGCAGGGAGGGAAATACAGTTTCAAGACATCCATGTATTTATATATAAAAAAGATTAAAACTAAAGTCAGATATGCTTCTCCCTCTCCCTCTCTCCTTTTTTTAAGCAGTCAAAAGATATACTGTATCCTCTGTGAAAGGGCGCTTTCAATCCAGTTATCCACTTTACCCAGTTTCAGATTCCAGAACCTTCTACACACCCTCATTGGTTAAACCACTAAGCCTTTGATTCCTTCCTGATTACACTATGCAAGACATCTATCAAACACTGTCTTATCTGTTTGTAAGGCAGCTCAGGCCTCAGATTTAAGTCATGGGTTTTGGCTACAAGTTAGAGTGTGATTAATAATTGACTAATGTAGCTTTTATTTATCACAGGCTAGCACATTTCACCATTACCGAGTTAACATAAATTAAGTGTAAGCTGTCGTTCAATCTGTTTTTCAACTCTTCCCCCCCCCCCCCCGCTTCAAATCCTAAGTCTATCTTTCACTTTTTTAGAAACAAAATCCTTACACAGGGCACAGTCTTAGTCAGTGCCAAAAAGTTGATTTCCTTTTCAGTGGAGTCATATATCACTAGCCCTCCCAGCTGCAGTGTCAGCCTCTGACAGAATGACATGTGTCATTTATCAAAGGGGCCAGTCCGGGCCTTGGGAAACGTACATGACAAAGCCTGAGAGAGTTCATTTCGTAGTCCCCTCCTACCCTCTCTGAGCCTCTTGCCAGGAAAGCCTGTGATGTTTCTGTCTTCACAGCATTACTGTAAGTCCTTCAACCTTCACAAAATTAACCCTCACAACCTCCACCATCATCACTAATATGGATTCTTCCTTGGAGAGTTCGGAAATCTTTCTTTCTTTCTTTCTTTCTTTCTTTCTTTCTTTCTTTCTTTCTTTCTTGTGGGGGACACAATTAATGATGGTATATTCTTGCAAAGTTTAGCTGCATTTAAGTCATTTATGTATGGGGCACTACTGTACAAGAAGTAAAATACTAAGTTTTCTTGTTACAAGAAAAAAGAGACCTAACAATTTCTGAAGTGTTTCAGCCTCCTCTCTTAAACACACTTATTACAGAGTAAACCCCATTGTTCAACGTAGGACTACCCACTGAGGAAACATGCATAGGAGTGTAATGTTGCTGTGATATAAAAGGTCTGGCACTGAACAGAATAACCTTCCCTATGCGTTTTCATGCATTTTGTTGTTGTTCAGATTTTGTCTCTGCTTAGCTTTTTGCTTGGTTTTGAATATAAGCACTTCAATATAAGTACCTGAACAGGTAACATAGGGGGTTTCTTTTCTGTGTAGCATGTATGACTCATACAACACCTGCACAAATAAGGCGACTTAGTTTACAGAATTCTCCGTAAAAAGTGCTTCACTTACAAAGAAGAGAAGCAACTGCAACTAAAATAGTTTTACATTCAGTTGTTTATTTATTTTTTAACCTTGTCATTCAGTACTATTATAAAGCCATTAAGATTAACAGCTCAAATGTGATTATTTTCTTTTAACCATAGATTAGACTGCCAGAATATAAACATATTTTTAGCTGAAACAGAAGCTTTCCCCAACTGCCTCGTTTTTATTTCGTATGAGAGAACAGTTATTGTTTTCTCACTCACACAGACCCCTTTAAAAACATTATGCATAGCTGCTATCACAGTAAAATTATTTACAGCATCAGATATCATTTAAAGAGATAGCTAAGGGGACTGTAGCCTCAGCGAGGAACTTTCTAGAAAGGAACCCTATAAATTAGCCATTGCTCAGGAGTGGCTGTTTTCTAGTCAGGGCTGGTCCTTTCATTTGTCTACATAAGGCTAATTTATTTTTGCAGCCAGATGTGAGCTGACAGCCATCACTCAGAGTTTCCTTCCCCCACTGTTAGGAGGTCGGGAAAACAGTCACGTTTCCCATTTTACAGAATCCCCATCAACATTATTGAAGATGGATGTATCTTTAAAGCAAAGATTGATTGTGGATATCGGAGTTATGGTGTCATTTATCATGGTGAATATTATTTAGACTTGGATTGTACAAGGCTGTAACTTGAGACACAGCCAGGGGAGGGACAATCTGGAAACGAGGATCCATGAACTTTAATGGATGGATGCTTTTTCAAAGCTCCACTCACTATAGCATGATTTACTTTTCTTACAGAAAGGAAACAAGCATTTCAGTTTTAAAGGGCCAGCATGCCTTCTTGTCTCCTTTTGTGGATCCTTCATAGAAACATCAAAGGCTTACAGCTGAGACACAAATAGAGTGATTGAATATGAATTTTACATGTATGCAATTAATCCTAGCTTAAATATATCATCATAAGAGACATTAAATGAGGTGCACTCAAGGCTTTTGTTTGCTTGGGCCTTTAGTCACATGGCTGCTGAAGTGCTGCAGCCTAGCTATATTCTGTATGAGATATCATGAAATTCTGGTAGCATTAAATATAACCTGATAACCAGTGTGTCATATTGTGAAAGCTTTCTATATCAAATGGAGTCTAAATCATACAGTTGCATGCTGCTTGAAGAGTCCTATTGATATGAACCAACTATTGACACTCAGTTGTCCAGCATAGCAGTACATGTTTTGATACATAAAATGTGGCAAAATGAAGGGGTTGTTTTTTTTAAAAAAAATAACAATTTTATTGAGATATTTTGCAATGTATAGTAAATCATTCTTATTGCCATATGCCCATATGGTATTGATGGGGGGGGGGAACCTTTCCGTTGAAAGGTCTGATCTGTATGTAATGTTAAGTTGATAGCAATCTGTGGTGTTTGTACATTGTATTGGTTGATACTTACCGGTAATCATGGCAGGTGGTTAGGATCATATCCTTGCTTCCCAGCTTCCTTTCCTATTCACTGCAGATTCTCATCATTCCGAACCATAATTTGCTGGTAAATGCATATTGAAATTAGCCATAGTTCCTAATTTGGAATTTGTAACCAGCTTCAAAGCAGAGTTTCAAATGTTAGGTGGGAATGTTTGCGTTAACTGCAGTTAATGACATTGGATGGTGAACCATGGTTAAGCACTGTGGGGAAAGGGTGGAGAAATCCAGGCTTGAGAGGGGAGGACCTGGGGGGGAAAGGGCATATAGTCCCACCACCTGCAGTCAATCCTATAACCATGGTTAAGGCCTGGCTTGTATTACATATATGCTGGTCTTGGAAGTACTTCCTCACTTTTTCAGGTGAAGTTTGCAATAGTGCGTAAAGCACGATGATGTAGTTCTGCTTAGAGTGTTGTTACCAACTCATCGTTCTAGAACTTTCATTAAGTTCGTAACAAGGCAATTTATATTTCAAAATGCAGTCGTTTTAAATTTTGTAATGTTGTTTGTGCTCAAAACTAATTTAACCTTTCTGTAAATATTTAGCTGAATTGTAGAATATGAGCAATCTGGTGAACCAAAGAATAGCATGTATGGCATGAGTACAGATGATGGGGGTAAAGAATGAAGGCATCAGGGGATCTTGAGAATGTGATGCTATGGACCCAGGAGAGGCTTGCGCTACTGATTGCTCTGGATGTTTTTTATGCTCCACAAAAATGGCTACTGTTGGGTTCATTATGAGGCATTCCAGATTTGGTTTTGAGCAGATAAATCTTTTACATAGGAAATATAATGGGAGGGTGTCTCATCATGTTCTACAGATTTCATTCTCCAGTTCGTAGAGATCAGCTTCTAGTTGTGTAGTAGGCTGACATCTATTAGTGAGTAGTCTTTTTAAATAATAATCGTAAGCTACGTTTTTTACTCATCTGCTGCTGTTGAATTAGTTCCATTTTACAGGTTACTGTTTTAATGATTTGATGTTCTTAATATGTTTTGGTAGCTGCTTTGAGTGAGTAACCTTTTAAGGACCAAATATTCAGGATAGGAATGATCCTATAAAAAATAAATGACTGGAAAACCCAACACTTCAGCATACACAGGCCGTAATAGACATTGGAATATCTCCTTTTTAACCCTAAAAACAAGGTGTATGCTTGGTATTAAGAGAAAGAATATAAAACATTAATGAAAGTTTTGTGCGAGCAGAATTAAAATCAACAAAAAAAATAAAAACAATTATGAGCATCTGTTTTAGAATGTTTATCAGTTGTGTTTATAACAAACGAAGAAAATCCATTATCTGCAACAATAAGGGGAATTTCCTTTTCCAAATGTTGATTTACTTGCAGAAGTGTGATCTTGCATTTAGATATTTTTGGCAACTAATGTTCCTCTCTGGGAGTTTGACATTATAATTTCAGGGATACCAGTCTGCATTCTGAGCAGTTTATAGCCTATTTCACAATGCAGTTACGATGAGGGGTTGGCATCTAAGCTAATTTAGACACTTTCTCTGATGGGGAACCCACAGATAGCATGATCTACAACTCACTTAAGCCAATGTTATTTGATTTTAGCCTATATGTTCCAGTATTTAATACATTTTGGAAATAATAGCATTGAGTTTAGTATGCTCATAATTGAGTCCACCTATGGCAATTACAGGGAAAATGGCAATCTGGTTGTGGTGGCATGTTGCCAAAGGCTGAGTTCAGCACATGGTGACAGGTGCACACAACCAGCTTGGGTAAAATAGCCACTAGGCTTTTTCACTGCCACCAGATGTAATATTTCTGACAATGACCACAGTCTCAATAAGTGTGTTCAGGGTACAGCCTGATTTTAGACATACTACTTGCTTCAAAGTCAGTTCCATAGACGTCAAAGAGAATTCCAAGCACATATGTTTAGGATCAAGATTAGTCCTATTTAGTACAAATAAATTGGCTTAAATCCTAATACTTGGGCTTAAAATTAAATGGAGTTGTGATTTGGGTTGTCAGCCCATTCTAGACCTATAAACGTGGTTGAATTTGCATGAGGGTTATTTTTCTCCCGACCTGGAAGCATGCAACATGTTTACAAACAGGAAGCAGTTCATTATATTCATATTTATCACAACATCTGTAATGTCGACCAGGGGTCAAGTCATTACACTAAATTTATTGTAACCATTATTAATGCATGTAGGCTTGTGCCTCAGTTATGATATAAGACTGCTGTTTCCTGATTAAAAGCTGTTTGGCAATGCTGAGATAGAATACAGATTCTCCCTGCCTCATGGTGACTGACAGCAGCTTCTGGTATTCTGCTTTTTTTCTGGCAGTGGAGTATATTAATATGAACACACCTTGCAGAGTAGGCTCAGAGCTGCAAGAAGTATAGAATGCAGAAAACTGTCTAATTTCAGCAGGCACAACTGTGCCTCCATAAGGTAGCCAAATTTATCACGGCACTTACAGAATGCAGCAAATGTCATGAAAGCCATTGTTTTTTAATTTTTTTCCCTGGGTGTCTGAATGAGGTGATTTATGGTAGTTATCCATCTTAAGGGTCATCTATCAATTTTTAGTTGCTAGGCAATCAAACTAGCAGCTGTTTGCTTTGAATCAAGCTGAAAAGTTGTCAGTCATCACATGCAGGTATGACCTTAGTGGTTAAATGCATTACCATGCATGCAAAATTAAAAGAAACAACGTCCTCCATTTCACCCATCATGTATGGCATATTGTAAGGCTTAACGATAATTGTAGTACAAAATGAAGTGGTGAAATAGGAGTTTGTGTGCACTACGTACTTGACAATACCTCCTGTTTTCTTCCCAAAATAGCTAGTTATATCTTTTCAGCATGGAACGTTGTTTTCCCTATTATTCCTTTCTAAGAAGTGTTCATTTTGAAGACAGCAACAAAAGGGAGACAAGGTCATCTTCTAAGATACAAATTCTTAGGATGGTAGAACCTCCCTGCTATTCCAGCAGAAATTTTGCTCTTACTTTGCAGTTTTCAGGGACCTTAAACACTGCATTGACACAAACGTTTAGCATTGGGGAAGCCATATTCTGTTAATGAAAATTAGATTACCGTGGCTGCGATCCTAAACACACTTACTTTCAATAAATTCCATTGAGCTACGTGGAGCTTTCTACTGAGTAAACAGACTTAAGATTTCAGTGTGTCCATGTGTGTCTCCTGCAGTCAGCTTGCTAATGTTATCTTGAGAGTATAAATATAAGAAAGAGAAAAACTATTGTGCAAGCCATACTCAGGCTTTGTAAGCAGATGATTCTAGTGACAGCACCACATGGTGATCATTTTTGAAGCGTTCACATTCTGCTCAACTACTGCTTGTTAGTATCCGGATATACTAATGCCCTGCTATTAGTATACAAAGTGCTTTACAATCTTTTATATCATTTGCCCTTGTAACGAATTGTGAGGTAGGTCTTTAACATTCCTGTTTTGCAGAAGGAGCACTGAGGTCGAGGGATAGTGATTTAATACAGCAGTATGTGTGGTACAGTCCTTGCTACTGACTAAGCATCAGGAAGAACTTCCTGACAGTAGGAGCTGTTCGACAGTGGAACTGTCTCCCTCGGGAGGTGGTGGACTCTTTTTCTTGGAGGTTTGTAAGCAGAGGTTATGTGGCCATCTGCCACGTATGATTTAGATGAGATTCCGGCATTGCAGTGGGTTGAACTAGATGACCCTTGGGGTTCCTTCCAGCTCTACAGTTCTATGATCTCTGAAAGGCAGTCATCACCACTTCTTTATATTGCAATCTGTATGCAATTTTGTGTCTGCCTGGTCAACTGTTGACATCCTCCAAAATACGGAAAAATAAATAAAATGAAAGCCTAAAGAGAGTGTAACTGCTTTTGAAAATCTAAACAACCCAGCCTACCCTGGAAATATTATACAGGGTTTGATGCAGAGGATTCTGGACAGCATTTGAAGAGAATTGATTTGCAGATGGCTTCAGCAAGGAGGGCAAAGCTGTGTTTAAATGATCCTTCAATGTAAGAATTCAGACCAATGTCAGAAAAGTTCACATCCTGTACGTTCTACTTAATAAGAAATGGCATCTATCCACGGCAATAATTTTGTACACCCCTCGCCCCCCCCCGGCTGTTGAAGAAAGAACTTCTCTGAGTTGTCAAGAAGCTTCATAGAAGAAAAGGGAGAAAAGCTTCTAACCATGTGTACTGTGCATTTGTGACACCGTATTTATTTTGAGTTGTTTTGGGCACGGTTCACCATGGAAAAGTGACATATAAATTAAACTGAACTAAACTAAAAATATGCTTCTTGAAATTGCTTGAACTTGAAGCATTATGTGCAGCTCTGTGTATCAGATAAATCAGCAGTAAAACTCTGACCTGTGACATGCTCCTGAGAGTTCTTGCCAAAACACTACTGCAGTGATTCTACTGGTTACAACACTGCTTTCAGGAGATGCACTCTATCTTGATCAACAGTGCTAAACAGGACAAGGGCTCAGCAGCCTTGACAATTTTTTTCTCTTTTTGGTTCGTAGCTTTAGCTGACTGCATATAGGCAGAGCATTCCAAAGGTGGTGATGGTAGATTCTCTGACAGAGAAACTGTCATTACTTAAAACCTGCTGGCTCGGTCCAGCCAGGGCAAAAGGCATTGTGGGCAGGGGAATTATTTCCTTCTCCCAAAATTTAGACTTCATTTTGTTAAGAGTCCTGGGAATTGTAGCTTTGTGAGGCGTAAACTACAGTTCACAGGATTCTATGTGGGGAAGCCATGACTATTAAAGTGCTTTAAATGTGTGCTATAGGTGTAACACAATTTGCTCGCTTCTGTTTTGGGCACAAACAGAGGATTTAAATAAGGATTTAAAAAGCCCTCACAACACATTTGGGAACTATGCACACTTTTGAGGAAACTGATGCAAAGTTGTACTGGTGATAAAACCCTTATGGTTCTTTAAAACAATTACCAATTTTAAATTATTTATTTATTTATTTATTTATTTATTTATTTATTTATTTACTATTTTCACATAGGTTTATAGAAACAAACATAGCATAAATATGGAAAGTAAGAAAAATAAAATAATTAGAGCCTTTACATAAAACAAGAATCAGTTAAAATCTACAGCACATGCGTTGAAGCTAGTGCCATGCATACAAATAAATGATGGAGCCATGATAAATAAGGCATGGCCTGGTGATCACTTTCCACAGTGAACTAGAAAGCTTCACCAGACATTGAGATTACTAGTCTTTGCTATGAATATATAATTTTATGTTTGCCAGGCTTTGCTGGTGGTCTCTCCATACTTTTGATACGTGTGATTGAGAGACCACTAGGTGGGCAGAAAAGTTTAGCCTTGTGGTAACAAGACCCATGGATTATCTGGTCCAATATTCTGTTTTCTCAGTGTCTAATGAGATTCCAGTGGGAAGCTCACAAGAAGGACCTGACTGCAACATCACCCTCCCCACTTGAGCTCCCCAGTAACTAGCATTCAGAAGCTTGCTGCAGTTGCCTAGGTCATTATGTTTTCAGCTGTGCAGAATCTAACTTGACAAGCCAGTGACAATCTGTACTGTGTGTAGGAGTTTTGGGTGCTTGCAAAAGTGTGTTTTTGCTTTTCCACTTTCCCCACTGACGTGAGAGCTAGTTTGTGCAAGTGTACTTCCTTTGTTAAAAAGATGCTATGGATGTGCCCCGAAGTCTCAGTGTCTCCCACTCCAACTCTACTGCAGGGGAAGTCACAAGTGTGATATAACTCCCAAGAGTAATGAAAGGGTGGTTGGAAACCATGGATTTGATGCTGCTCGGTTTGTAGTTTGTGACACAGAATTTCCGCTTGAGGTATTTTTATTTTTATTTTTTTGCTAGAAGCCCCTTCAACTTTTTCTTGGCTCTCGGCTCCTGGTTGTCATTGTACTGCTTGAAGGAGGCAGGGTTTTGTTTTCATTTTTTCTTTCTTTCAAAGCATTGAAAACCACAACACTGCTTCGTCTGGCTAGCAATTCTCTTTTGTCGTCTCAGACTTGGGTGGTTAGTACTAGTAAGGGGTATGATGTTTATTCCTGAATACATTGAAGGCAAACCTCCATAATGCCTGGAGTTTGGTTTATATATCTATATGAGTGACTTATAGACTACTTGATCACAGTAGGGCAGGTTTCAATGATATGGCTAATATTCAAGGCTTCTTTTCAGCTGGAGCTCACTGGATCTCAGCTCTGGCACTTGTCAGGTGGGCACCATTGCTATTCTAAGAGAATAAGGGAGAGGTTCATGGTGACCTCCAGCACCCATTTTTCTAGAAAAATCGCACTGCTGATATTAATCCCTGTCCTCAAGGGCTCAAAGCTAAAGGGCAGCAAGGAGTTGTAAGAAAGATAAGAGCCCCAAATAGCTTATATCAATATAATAAAATTAATAAGAGCCATGTTCCACCATTCCCTATCAGATTCATCTCGCTCAGGAGCCACCAGCCTCACACCTCACACTTTAGAACAGTATTTTCCCACAAGGAACCTCTGTTTGGAGTGTAGGGGTAGGGAGGCAGTCTGTTGGATGTGGGCATTGTCATTCAATATTAATTTTTTAAAAAATCAATAAAATACTGTTTTTTGAAAAATAAGAGTAGTCAGTGGTGGTGCCTGACAGGCGTTGCTGAACCATGAATCCTATCAGCCCAATCCAGCATGGCCAGTGGTTAGAGATCAAGCAAGTTGTGGTCCAACAATATATGGAGGGCACTGTTTACTTCTACTGATCTAGCTGATACTGCTTTTTCTCTACCTTCTCCTCTTTACCATATTTTTGTTCATCGAGGAGCTGAAACTTCTTCTTCCAACTCAGTTACAGTACTCAGCCCAATTCTCAACCTACTTGGTTTTCAACTTCGTTAATTCTATCAGAGTTGGGAATTGTCTGCTATAAAATGCATGTCTTTCAACACGGAAATCACAGAGCTTACAAAACAAGTCTCTGTACATCTTTATCTCTTTTGTTTTGTTTTGTTTGAGAGTACAGAACTAATTTCCAAAGCAAACTGAATATTTTTCCAGCCTGGAAGTAATGTTTTATGTAACAGACGGGGCATACTATTTTTGAGGTGGAATGCCAGACAAAGGAGATGAGTTTCTATTCTGGATGACCAAAGCTCTCTCCAGAGATTGGGTGGGAAAGGAAGGGGAGGAGGAAATACAAGAAAGGGTTGATGCTTCTGTACAAGCTTTCTGCAGTTATTTGAGATTGGACACGTGTAAACTTTGTCACGTGAGAGTAACTGTAATTCCGATGCAACGTTTGGCAAACAGAAAAATGTTTTCCGTTTTGTTCGTTTATCAAATTTGTTCCACCAGAGAAGTCAAGGCAGCATACACAGAGTTATCCCCGTGTTTTTATTAAAATTGGTAAATTATGACAGAAAAGGAAATCATTTGCATGCAGACAAAAGGAAATAATGGAAAAAACCCCTCTAAAATAATATGTAGCATAAGATCAAGCAAGAGAAGACACAATTACAATATTTTCATTTGGTGAGTCCATACGTGAATTCCTTAGTTATCTCATTTCATCTTTCCAACAACCATTGGAGGCAGGCTATTCTGAAAGAGGAAGTGCACTCAAAAGGTGTGGTGATATTCGTTAGGTGAATGAGAAGTATTTCAATCTGGTGGGGCTGCCCCCCTAGAACTTAAAACCTCTTGGGTAAGTGGGGAGTATGTGACACTGGTGTGAAAAGTGGGATTGTGTTCCCTTGAGAGAAAATGTGAACTGATGTGATTGAATGGAAGAAATAGCAGCAGATGGTGGAAACCAGTTGGTGATCTTGTTCTCCCTGAAGGGCTTCTGTTTCAGCTAACAGAAGGGGAAAGCAGACAGCTTTTGCAGATTTTCCCTCCCCCATGCAGTTGTCAGCACCCCCTAAAAACTGAGTTGAGGAACCTTCCAGAACAGGGTTGAAGGTGGCATGTAGATCTGGAGGGGAAAGGAGAACTGGCAAAAACACCCTTCCCTCCCTTTTCATTAGAAGACGTGTCTACTGGATCAAAAGCCATGGTATCCACTGGATCAAAAGTGACGGGGCACTAATTGATTCCTCACAATACTCTAGGTACAAAAGCTTCAGAAGAAGTTTGTAGAAAACCTTAAAACAAGCTTGAAGAAGTCTGTGCAAGAGCAAGTTAGATAACCAGCTATGAGGCATGAAGGCTAACCCCAAAGCCGGTGGAGTGCTGTAGTCAATAGCCGAGAACAAGGGGACACTAGAAACTGGTAGTTCTGAGGAGACATAGACAGATGAAGCAAATGGTGTGTGTTGGTTGAAGATGAAGCATCGTCTTGGAGTTCAGGATCTGTCTAGTGCAGAGTGGCAGATACTCTGTTCCTTGCTTCCATTTATGGTTGTAATGTTAAAGGGAACCCTGTCTGTGTTTTATGCATTCCAGTCAGAGTCAGGAGCAGTTCCAGTCTAGGTTTTACAAAAAGCTCAGGAGCTCTAGAAACTGGGCCCTGAGGCAGTTGAAGAGAGATTTCTGGTGGGCTTTTCCCATGCCCTATATGTGTGTTAGAGTTTGTTCCAATTAAAGTCATTTTGTCACCATCATTCGAGTAAAGAGTTGATCTTACAGTGGTATGTTTGCATATTGCAAATAAATTAGGGCCCCTCCGGGCATCTTTTTCTTTCATAATGATTTGTGTGCATGATGATATTGGGATGGCTATACACGATCTTGCTTTCAATATTGCACCTGCAAACGTTACAGGACATAGTGCTTCATTTCCAATCAGTGTGTGTCCCATAGCTTTCTGCTGAAATCCTGTTACAAACATAACATGTTTGTTTGTCTGCTCCTTCTTTTGTTACACTGTGGGTGGCGCTGTGGGTTAAACCACAGAATCTAGGGCTTGCCGATCAGAAGGTCGGCGGTTCGAATCCCCGTGATGGAGTGAGCTCCCGTTGCTTGGTCCCTGCTCCTGCCAATCTAGCAGTTCGAAAGCATAGTGCAAGTAGATCAATAGGTACCGCTACAGCGGGAAGGTAAACAGCGTTTCCGTGCGCTGCTCTGGTTCGCCAGAAGCGGCTTAGTCATGCTGGCCACATGACCTGGAAGCTGTATGCCGGCTCCCTCGGCCAATAAAGTGAGATAAGCGCTGCAACCCCAGAGTCGGTCACGACTGGACCTAATGGTCAGGGGTCCCTTTACCTTTACCTTAGTACAGATGTGTCCCTCCAAACAGCAATAATGTGGTAACATTGCAGAAGCATTACAGAAACACTAATGAAATGGAAAGGTGTGTGGATGTTCCAGTATGCACTGGTGATGTGGCAGATTACACACACAAACACACCAAACAAACTAGCCAAACAAAACCAGATTGGAGGGCCCCCTAGACATTACAAAGAGTAATTCCCCCAATGCTCTCTCATCCAAACTGAATCTGTTATCACTGTCCCCTGGAATAGCTCATGCCTAGTGGAAGAACAGACCATGTAACAGTATGTTTTCTTGTGCATTTCTATTTTTAAAAATGTGTTTTACTGTGTTGTGGTAGAAAGGATTTTGTGGGTGCTTCCAAACCCAGACATGTAAAAGATACCCTGAATCGGTGTGCCTTACTGCTGCAAGCCATGTGGAGATTCCTTCTAATCCAAAAAGATTAGCAGGATCAAACCAAGGGGTATAGGCCAAATCAGAAATTGTAGCACTAAAGCATGCACTAGTACATCTTCCTTAGATATTAATTTTCTCCCATTTTCTGTTTAGTGCCACAGGCATTGGAAAACTTCCACATAGACACAGCCTGATTTGAGTGTTTGAGATGAGCTTTACCTAGGTTTGAAATTTCTTTTCCACAGATAAAGGTTTCTTAGCATTGACATGTTTTTTTCCCTTTTGTTGAACTTCAACCACTTCTCTATTAAAATTAATTACTAGTCCATCTGTTTTAAAATTCTGCTGTCTGATCACTACCCTGTGCACTTTTGCTCTGCAATTTTATTTGCTACAAATGATCAAAGCATTCTGTGGTTTTTCTTGGATCATGGAAATAAATAAATTGGATAATGTCAAGGGCAGAAAGCACTGAAAATGGACAGGCAACCAAAAGTCAAATTCAGTAGAAAATACAGGTGAATATAGCTAAACAGTGATTACGAAGAACATAGAACAATGTGTCATTGCTATCAAAATACCGAAATGTGAAAGAGAAAAGTTGCTCACAACTCTGGTACAAAATGTCATATTGCTGTGATCATTTTGTTTACTTGGTTGTAAACATTTGATAAATTGCATCAACCAAATGGAATATTTACTTTCAAAAATTGATGACTTTATTTCCTAAGAGTGTGTGACCTCTCATGCATGTATGTAGAGCAGGCTATTGTTTTTCTTTGGTAACATTAGTTTTCTGGGTATATTTTGCTAAGAGAAGTGAACTTTCAGCTTTCTGCTTAGGTGGATACTTAATGGTGGTTATACCACTATGACAAAATCTTGTTGTAAGTGATTATTACATGACAAAGCAGTAAAGCAGTTTATTACTAGAAGTTGTAAATTATATTCATTGTGCTGTGTTTGAGTAGCATTCTTTTGGCATAAGGTGCTCAGCTCTCAACCAGTAGTTTGAGAATGGACCTATATATGACCAACAGAACTAAGTTACCATTAATACTCTTTGTATTAACTTGTTGGAGAGCATTTCCTCTTCAAGTGCATTTGGTTTATCATGGATAATTTTACTTACGTGTTGACTTCCACTGCAGTAAAATTACTGCCTGCAGGCCCAGTTACAGACCACAAATGACTAGAAAATAAAGAATATTGCTAGTATGATAATCTCTTACAGTTGGTACAGTATTTGGCCCTCTTATGTTGTTCCATAGCAACAATGGAAGTTTCTTTTAGCAAGATTCAAGTATTTTGAAACAGAAGGGTAGGATGCTTCCTTCAAAAACTGCTTTGCCAGAAAATAATTTTTGTTGGTTTACTTATTTTCCACCAAGTCTAGCAAAATTAAGATATGTGATATGTGTGTATCGCAAATGAGTTCCCTTCTGTTTGGTAGGATTCTGGTTAGTTGCAATTCATTTAATGTTGAGATCACATAAATGTAGGGAGCCTGAAACTATCTTGAATTGGAACTGAACATATTCCTTAGAATTGTAGGCAGTAGCGTTATGGTACTGCAGTAGGGTTGTCCACAGTGATACCTGCCTGGTTTTCAGTTTCTGTCGTCTTCCCTCTCTCTCTCACCCCCCTCCTCTTTCTTCTCTGCACTTCATTTTAAAAAATCTGCAAGAATTGCACAGCTTTCTTGAACTTTTCTATTTCTATTTTATTTAAATATATATTTAAGTATTATTCTTTTACAACTCCGAAAGATATGTATTAAATCTGCCTTAATTCCCTTGCACCTCCAGCAATGCATGTTTCAGCCAAAATAAAATTGCTAATTGTGTGTGGAGTACCATTGGAATATTGTTTTAAGTTTGTTCTCCTTCAGTTCCCTTTTTCTTTTAAAAAGCTCTTTATTTGTAAAGCCTTCTTTGAGCTGTTCACACACAATTTTTCAAAACTAAAACCTAACTGAGCATAAACGTGAACAGTATCAAAAGCAAAATAATTAGAGTGTATACATAAAATGAGCAGAACACAAGATCTAGAGCAATGAAAGTTATAGTCATACCTGCAAAGAAAGCGAGTGCTAAAGAAGTGACAAATAAGGCATGATACAGGGAACACCTCTGAATGTGAACTATAGAGCCATGTCATGAGGCAGAATTTGCAAGGCTTTAACATGCATATATCATTTTATATTTTTGGGACTTTGCTGCAAGGCTCCTATAATACTAGTTAGACCCCAAATAAGCAGAAAAGCCTTTGCTGCGGCTCTGCCCATGATAGCTTTAATTTGGTACATAAGCTTCTTGAACCTGAGAATATCCCACACTTTATGAAATCATTGGACTACTACTACTACTAATAATAATAATAATGGTTAGTCACTTTTTTCCACATAAATTAGGGTGTGCATGAGGAATTCCACTTCTTAGGTAGCTTAGCCACCAGTAATAAATAAGAAAGGGTGGATGTTTACTTAGATATCATCCTATTGATGTTAACTTTTCTTTATTTATTGTTCTTTATGTGACAAAGGAAAACTTACATGATGCACAATTTACTTCCTTTTGCATTTTTAGATTTCTCACTACTGTAGTTTTGTGACTAAATCTGAGTCGCGAACAAAGACAATACTCCAGAACTATGCAAAATGGGTTGGATTTCTTTCCAAAGTCATTTTTTGTAGCAGATAAACATGAAGTTGCAAGTTTTGCCTGCATACACACTGAAAGTGTCTCAATTTAGCACAGACCTGCACTAAATATCTAATCTAGTGCCAACACTCTTGTGCCTTTAATAATTAGCAACACACAGGAAAGGGACAGTTCTAGAGTTAACACTCATTCGCTGGTTTCAAATTTGGAAGTAATTTGAATTGTTCAAAAGCCTTGAAGCAAAATACCACCACCCCTCCCAAAAGGTGACATTTTGTCTACAAGGCAGGATTAGAAATAAATTTTCCAGGGAAATTAGTGTCTATCATGGTTCTAATCTAGAGGTAAGTATATGGTTAGTAACTTTCAATGCAAGGTTAGCAAGCTATATTAGTGTGTACCCAGAAGAAATCAACTGGACAATATTTCATGGTTAATTTTCTAAATTGCCTTCATTTTTATTACTTGACTTCATTTTTACCCTGGGCCGAAATTAAAGTGCTGGTTTTGACCTATGAAGCCTTAAACAGCTCAGGACCAGAATATCTCATGGTCTGCCTCTCCCCATATGAACCGACCCAGGACCTGCAATCATCATCTGAGGTCCTTCCTTGCATGCCTCCGCCACGAGAGGTCTGGAGGGTGGCGATGTTGTTTAGAAAGGTGCTGGATGCAGATAGTGAGAATCATAGGCCTGGCCTAGGTTCACTCTCCAAACTGACTCCTATTTTGGATGAAGAATATTTCATAGAGGTAACTCTATGATACAGCTCAGAGAATGATTTTTCAGACAGAAGTCTTAAAGCCCTATGTAATGTAGAGATCAAATGCCCTCAAGATGAGCAGGTTGTTGACATTTCATTGGCAGCCTGTGACATCTAAAAGCTGAACATTGCAGAACCTAATTAGTCTGAACATAATTAGTTATAAGAGGTACCTGACAGAGCATCAAATCAGTACAAAAGATCTTTGGTTAGATTTAGGACCCTTTTTTGGGGGGGGGAATAGAATGAACAAAATTGCATCTGGTGCATTGCAAATGAATGATGCCAAACTTCATTATTAAAGAAGAAACATGAGATCAAGCACAGAGAAATGAGCATGTGTCTCAGACTTTATGGTTGGAGCACAGCTGTCCTGCACAAAATCTTGACTTTGGTGTGGTAGCATCAAGAGTGACATCAAGAAATGATGGAGATGCAGAGGATACATGAGGAAAGGACACAGCAGCTGCAGGGAGGAGAGGGTGGAAATGACACCGGGAGTTTGGGTTTGCTCATCTGGAAGAGTCAGAGATGAAGACAGATTTTGAGAGTTGATGAAACAGCAAAGCAAATGTGAATTGGAATGGCACCAACTGAAAAAGAAGCCAGCAGTCGTGGAGTGCCCAGATTTCCACTCTGTGGCTGTTGACAACACTCCAGTCCAGTGGTAGAGATACCTTACTAACGGAGAGCATGAAAGTTTGTGCTGTAGTTATACTGGTGAGTGAAAACATTTCTGCTTTATATGTTGCTGTAACTTGCTCCCCAGTGCTGTAGAACAGCACCCTCTGCCCCACAGGGCTAACAAACACCATCTGCTTTTGGGGGTGGGAAATAAGAGAGCCAGGGCAGAAAAAGACCCACCCTTGGACATAGAGTGTTAAAGTGCAGACTTCTGCCGGGAAAGAACGGGGCAAAAGGCAAATGTGTGTATGCCCTAAACTGGATGGATCTTGGTCGGATGTTGTATGGCAGTTCTTCTGTTCTTATACCAGAGATAAGGAACCTGTGGCCCTCCAAATGTTGTTGGACTTCAGCTATCATCCATGATATCATTAGCCATGGTGACGGTTGGAGTCCAACAACATCTGAAAGGCCTCACAAAGATCTTATACAATAAAGGAAAACGAAGGTTTGATTCAGGTTGGGTTTGGTTCAGTTTGACTGCCAGAATGTTGTTACTATTCTCCTAAAAGATGTTTTAAGTTCATCCTTAGAAAGTATTTGCTTTGTAAAGGCATGTTCATAGCATTCTGGTCTCCAGTATGTTGATACTAACTCATCCTTAAATCACAGCTGAGCATAAGTAGATAATATGCTTTATAAGCATATTTGTTTTGTTTGTTGGTGCTGTACTAGTGTAATCATAAAGTAAGTTTGAACTTTCACGTCCCTTTATCCTCTAGTGATGGACAAACTTAATGAAACAAAGGAAATAATACTAGGATAGGCCTATAAATGTGTTTTTAGGGTCACACTGTGTGGGTGCTGAGCTCTCAGGCAATTGGAACATTTGTGTGGGTACACACACATATATGAGTTGTATTAATCAGAGTAGAAGGTGACAGATATAGTGGATTTTTAATCCTTTTGCTGTTACAGTTATTGTTGAATCACTGTAATTGTGCCTAGGAAAGCACTTTGCCCAGGTCTGATAGACATACAGTATGTATGAGAGGACTATCTTCCTTTCCAGCACAACCAAACATGAAGATATGGTGAACAGGATTGGAGTAAATTTGTGTTCTGCTCTATGTGTTAATATCTAGGAATCCCACTGTAATCTCTGTTAGCAATTCTATTGTAATCTCTGCCTCCATTGCAACAATCAGTTGCAACATAAAATTTCAGTGACTGGATTTCCTGTACTGCATATGAAATGAAGATGATTGCATAGAACATAAATGTGTCAGCAAGACAGATTTGCATATGAAAGTAGGTTTCTGCATGTGCAGCATGTATGGTTGTCCATTCACCTTCTGATATTTGCCCAGGTTTTGTAAGACAGAGTTAGACCAATGGCTAAACTAGCTTAGTACTGTTTAACTTTGCACTGACTGTTAGTGGGTTTTCCAGGATTTCAGATAGGAGTTTTCCCTAGCCTTGGAAATGCCAGGGATTGAACCTGGGACTATCAACATACAAGGCAGATGCACTACCACTGAGCTGTGCTCCTTCTCCTGAGCTATGGGTCTTCAATAGCTCTTTAGACATAGCCTTAAAAATATAGCACTTGAAATGGCTAGTAATGTCTTTTTGATACAGGTGGGGATGTACATTCCCATTCTGGAACTCTAGTTGTTATATACATATAGAGGAAGATTGGAATCAAAAAGAGGTAAACTCTGTAAACAGATTTGGCAACAATTTACCCAAATGAATTTTTTTTCACTTAGTGGGACATGGGATACTGTCCACCACAAGTAAAATACAGCGCTACTATTTTGGGATCTTGCAGTTGCAACTTAACACTTTGAAATGGTGGATAACTGATCTTGTACAGCTGAATTGATGTTTTGTATTCTGTACTCTTGAAATGAGCCTCATAAATGAGTTTAGAAAAGTTACTAGCTCACACATTTTTAATTTTACTAGTCTGTTGAGGGCTGGCCGAGGAGGGAATCTGCTACATTTCTAGTACAGGGGTGTTTGTGTCTTCCATCCTATGCTTGGTTTCTATGCTGGATGCAAGGGAGAGATAGAGCAGTACATCTCTCCTCTGCCAGCCTGCTCACTTGCCTGTATATAATTCCTTGACCTCTATGGCTATGACTACCAAGTGAGTAGTTAAATACAAAGCTGCTTTAGGCCCATATGCAGTATGTAGAGTATTCAAAATAACAATTAAACAATAGGTGATGGATTATAGTTGAAATGATACTTGGAGAAAGTGATACAAATGAATAGAGGGAATAATCCCTTGAAAAAACTCTGACCTATTACCCCATGGAGAATGGGAAACTGGTCTGAAATTTGTAAAATATCCCTGTATAATGTTCCTAGATTATCACCTTCATAATGTAAGAAAGAACTATGTTAAAAGTTAATGAAGGAACTCCAGTGGAACTCTATTAGAATATTTTTCCCCGCCATTAAATGACTGGTACAGACTTTTAATGGATGTTTTAACAAGGCTCTGTTATCCAAAGGA
Source organism: Darevskia mixta (assembly GCA_034641385.1). NCBI lineage: Eukaryota > Metazoa > Chordata > Lepidosauria > Squamata > Lacertidae > Darevskia > Darevskia mixta. The sequence continues at coordinate 15,934,915 of JAWWNH010000011.1, forward strand.
CTATTGCTCAAATTGAAATCGGGCATATAATCAGTGAAGAGAAGCATTTTGGGTGGGAGAATATCAATGAAGTGCAAGTTGGTGGGGGGGTGTAGCAGTGGGAAAAGGAAAGAAGCAAGGGTTAGCCTGTATTTGTGATGACAAACGCCACAAGAATGGAGATGTGTAAACATTTCGCACAAAAATTATGGACAAGCTATCTTGAGAATGATAAACACATTACTCACACATCTTTAGATACCACTTCAGCTTTCAAAATGAGCATGGCAAGGGAGACTTTTAATCTCCTCTCCCCACTGTTTTGCTACTCTGGGAAATATTTGTCTTGACTTTTCATCAGACATGCAATTCTGGTGTTACAGGTCAGAATACAGGGAACTGCATCACTATTCTTGCATGACCACTGGGGCTATTGAGTGTGAGGAAACGGAGGTCAACCGTCTCACTGATCATGCACAAACCTAAACTAGTTCCCTGAATATGCCTATAATCCTTTCACTGTCTCATCACCCTCCAGCTGCCCTATTCTTTGCAGCAAAATTCATAAGTCCTCACCAATACCTCCGTGCTTTTCATTTCATTTCTATCAGTCTTTTTATATAGCCCAGCTTTTTTTCTTTTTCTATTGTTTATTTTAATGTCTTCCTTGCTCTCCCTTCTTTCCCCCCTTTCCTCATCACTGAAATAAGTATGCTCCTGCTAAAACAGTATTTTCTTTTCTCACCAAAATGATACCTGTCTCTTTCCCTGCATTATATCCTGCATCTTCCAACCTCATCCTGGCACAGCTGCAGATTTCAGAAGACTCTTGACAGGCTGTCCTTCTTGGTTCCCCCACAGTGCTGAATTGCTCCGTATCACAGTGCCAGCATTGGCTAAATTCATGAGCAAGCATTTCTGGCAGCAATGGTAGCCTTTAATGGGCCAACCATGTGGATAAGCAAGGGGGAGGGCAATATTGAGGTGGGCACCTGTAGTAGTGCCGCTATTGCAGGGCATAAGTAATAATGTTAGCTTGGGACGGGCAAGGTATCAGTCCCACTATGAAGGGTGTTGATACATGGTCTCACATTAAAGGTAAAGGGCCCCCTGACCATTAGGTCCAGTTGCAGACGACTCTGGGGTTGCGGCACTCATCTCGCTTTATTGGCCGAGGGAGCCGGTGTACAGCTTCCGGGTCATGTGGCCAGCATGACTAAGCCGCTTCTGGCGAACCAGAGCAGCGCACAGAAACGCCGTTTACCTTCCCGCCAGAGCGGTACCTATTTATCTACTTGCACTTTGTGCTTTCAAACTGCTAGGTTGGCAGGAGCAGGGACTGAGCAATGGGAGCTCATCCCGTTGCGGGGATTCGAACCGTCGACCTTATGATCGGCAAGCCCTAGGCTCTGTGGTTTAACCCACAGCGCCACCCGTAAAACTATGAAGGGTGTTGATACATGGTCTCACATTAGCTTCAAGCTTATAGTCATAGGCCATATATTTCCCAGCAATGGCCCATACTTACCCACCATTCGTTTTCCATCTTGCTAGGTGTTGGTTACTTACTGGTTACGAATGGCATCATATTGACCGTAATCCTGTAATAGGCTGATATTTAGCAATATAAAATAACCATATACAGTATTTGAAAACTTTGGTCGGTTAACACTTGTGATACCTAAGAAACATTTCTGGTTCTATCTAGATATTCTGGGGTGCTTTTCTTTTATGGTGAGTTATAAATTAGCGACCACAGAAATAAGAAAGCCAAAGCCCTTCGCTCTTGATACTAGTAAAAGCTTCATACCGGGCATAAACTGTTGTTTCTTTTGGAATGAGGGAAGGCCAGCTCTTCTCTGAAAGCACTGAACTGGTTTAATTGAAAGAACAATTTGATTTGCTGCTATAGATGCTGCTCCAGTAAAACAGCTTGGAATGCTAACAAATTTTTTACTTTCCTCTCCCAAGCCAAGGATTTAGTACTGGCAGGTGAACTTGTGAAGGCTGCTCTCAAATATACGGAGACAATAACTGTCTTGGAGGTGGAACTTTGTCAATATTTTTTGCCTTGAGCCAAAAAAACATTCAGAATAATGGTGTGCTAAAGTCCTGCTCAAAAATGTAGCAGGTAGACAAAGGGGAATTTATTCCAACTTTAGGACTGTGTGCTTTCTTAGTCATCTGTATGTTGTAGCATCAACTATCAAGACATTTGAGGATGCCTGAAGGCATGTTTCTAGTTTCCTTTAAGTGTACATAATGCCAACTATGTTTTTGTTCTAAACAGAAACATTGCCAAGTATTAGATTCAAACTTTAACTTATTACACCCTGAAAGCTATTTGAAGATACCTCTGTATTTTAAATATCAGCCCAACAAAACCATTTATCATTACTTAACTGGGAAATAAAATATTTATAGGAGCTTGCCATTTAAATACTTCTATGTTCTTATAGCCTCTAGTGAAGACAAAGTGTGATAACAAAATACGGGGATAAATTGGCAATATGTGATAATTTTATCATTATAGCAATGAATAAAAATGTAAAGACATCATGCACAGCTATAGAACATCGATAGAACACCAACCCAGAAATATAGACAAAGGAAATAAATAAAACTATTTACACATGAAAAACAGTCTTCACTTTCCCTAATTAGGACTATAAATAGAGCTGAGCGGAATGGAGGTGTTAATGCCTCTCAAAAAAGTAGCCCCATTTTTTGAAATGTTTGTGTGTGGATGCATCCCTGTTGTCTCAGTGACTAGACCAAATATTCCCTGTTTTGTTGGGAAGTCACAATAAAACTGCTGCAGCACGGCAAAATAGAAAGCATTGTTCTGGATGCATAGGAGTGCAGATTCTGCATATCCTCATGATATTGCAATTAGTGGAATGTGTGCTTGAATTTACATTCCAGTGAACATTCTGACCCAAATGGTGTGGGACTTCAGAATGAGACCAGGTCAGCTTTCTTTGCTCACCACATAAGAGTGACATTAGCATATTTAACCATGTGATCCGTGGTTGTGGTATGCATGTCCTATTTCTGTCTCTCCTTACCTAAAACCATTTGGACTCTGAGGGTTTTTGTTGAATGTTGGTAAAATGTCATGGTTTCCAATGAACATTTAACAGGAATGTTTGAAAAGCCCAAGTTAGTGAAGCACCCTAATTTTTCTGCAAGTTTCCCCTGACTTCCCCAAGCAAAATAGGCCTTATGATAAGAAGGGTGATGGCTTAAGGCACTTGGGACAGCTCATTAGCACACAGGAAAGGTCTTGCAAGGCTTCTCCATAGCTTGGAGCATAAGTTCCTGCTGGGGATCATGGGACTGGTAGTTGGTAGAGCATGAGACTCTTAATCTCAGGATCATGGGTTCAAGTCCCACGCGGAGCAATAAGATTCCTGCATTGCAGGGGGTTGGCCTTGATTACCATTGTGGTCCCTTCCAACTCTACAATTCTGTGATTCTATAATTCTATGACCAATGATCAGACTGGGTAGTAGGAGGGATGTAGTTCAAGGCCCATAATAAGTCAAATCCAGCTCTAATTGTTCTGGGCTTAACTGCACTGAGGGTAGATCTTGCAAGCAGGGAACATTTGTTTTTCTAGCTTCTGTTTTGCTCCATCTGTTTTGCTTCCAAAAGTCTTGCTCCATCTCTTAATTCCCCTTAGCTGGATCACATAGTGAAGGCGAAAGTAGAAACACTCTTATTAAGAAAGAGCAGCACATGAAAGGAATAATGTTTGTGAAAATTCCTAGAGATTGTAAACTATAAGAAGCTTCAAAGTGGCATTGGCATATTGTACACCTCCAAAGCAGCAAATCCTTATGTCACCAAATAACTGCATTAGAAGTGAGTTTTTGACTGTGCAGTGTCACAAACACAATGCTAAGTTGCAGTTGAGGAATATGCAAACAGTATTAGTAGCAGAAAACAGCTAGGACTGATTTTTACGTAGACATGTGCTACTGTAATTACACAATGAGGTACAGTACCTGGAATGCTGATATTTGCCAGTGTCATAGTTGTGACATGTGATAAGAGATAAAAAGTGTCCGCACATAAGAGATAAAAAGTATCTAATTTATAGCAGGAATTTTTTAAATTTAGATGTCATGCCAAATTACAGCACAAACCATTGTTTTCAAAACCACTTCAATCTGATTCTGATTTTCTAGCTGATTTTAAGCAATGGTTTGTTAAGTATTGTGAAAACCTTAGTTGAGCTTTCTTTCTCAAGTTCTGCCGCTGTGACCACAGCCATGGTTTGGCTTAGTGTGGTGTCCAAACCCATACACATTGTAAACCTTTAATCAAAGTTTATTCTTAGTTTACAGCTTGTGGTTTGTCTGGAGGAGACAAACCATAAACCCAGAGTCAATTACGCACTAAGGCAAGCATAGTTTAGCTTACTACAGCACAGCAGCACCAGGACCAGAGGAGAAGCAAAGCAGCTGAAATGTCCTCTATGGGGCTCTATGTACTCATGCATTCACACTAAGCCATGATTTGCCTTAGCATTATTTGTGATACATCACAGCGTTGTAGTTCTCTTTAAACTTGTTGCACAGCACAGTATTTCATTCATTCACTCACTCACTCACTCTCTCACTCACTCACTCACTTATTCATTCAAAGCATTTCTATACTCATCTGGAAGAGCCCCCATTGTGGCTTAGAAATTAATAGGAATGACACAGCCCCTGTCCTCAGGCTCACAATTTAAAAAAAGGCATGGCAGAAAAGGAAAATGGGAGTGGGAGGGAAAGCAGGCTCCGCCTCCAAATTCTTAATGTTTCAAGTTTCTTAGAATGACCAGCTTCAATGGTAACTGACTGCTGTTCTCATGCCCCTGAGAAATTGCCTGGCGATCCAGCCTTCTTGGAAAGTGACTATAATGCACCTGAAAGTTGTTTACAAGGTGGGGCCGTTGGGCACCTAGCTAAAATCTGCTGACTTCTTGCCACTGCTGTCACAAAGTCCCCTGCCCCGCCAGGAGATGGCCTTACCTTACATGGCAGCTGGAACTGATGATCTCTGTAAGGAGATGGAGGGATCTAGCCCAGCTAGTAAGAATAGCATTGAGTACATGAAAAATGTTATACTGGGGATTTGATTGGGAGTGCTTTCCACTGTGTATTAATCTGTAGGACTGGCATGAAAGAAACCGTCACTAAGAAGCAGAAAGAAAGATAAGCTGCATCCATACATAATGCTAAACCATGGTTTGTTATCACGATCAGTCAGTTTTCTCATGATTCTTCATGCATGGAAATTAAAGATTTTATTCCTACTTTAGCTACAAACCAAACATTTGCCATTATGGTTTGCAAATGCACTACAAACCATGGTTACTGATTCAGGTTTGCTACTGACTTGCAAGTCATAGTTGTCAGTTCTGATCTCATGTGAAACCATAATTAAGATTCCTTAACCATAGTTTGATATGTAAACTGTGTCAGCCTCTTTATTTCAGAACATTACAGCTTCTTTGAATTTAATGGGTATCCTTAATTTCAGAATGCTGCTTCTCTGTCTTCACAGTTCATAAACTATAGTTTCTTTCAGATTTTTTTGTCAGATAAATTTAGCGGGTTTAGATAGAATGATACTTTTTTGTTGTTTTTGGCTGCCTGTTGTTGCTGGGCCCTGTTTTGGATTGATGTTGATAGTTCTCCTTTCTGACCACTTGTTGCTGCTATTATTGTTTATAATAATAAACAGCTGCTACATAGCCAGAAACTTTGAGAAACACAGTGGTGTTTGTATTATCTGGAGGGATGTAAAACTTTTGATAGGTTGGAAAGGAAGTTAAGTATCAAAATATCCTGAATTGGGTTTTGAACTCAAACAGTAAAACATAGCATTCATCCATTGATGGAGAGAGATAATGGGGAAGGAAGATGCTAAGATGCTGTGGAATGGTATAGCTTTGTCCATCGAGTCTGTGTAACAGTGGAGAAGAATCGGGGTTTGAATCATGCTTCATTCTTTTCCCCAAGTTCCTGTTAACATAACCAAACAGATATAATTTTTATGACCATGGAGACTAGAACCAATTACTTTAACTTAACAGAACAGCTAATAGTACCACTGTATTCCGCTCTGGTCAGACCTCACCTGGAATACTGTGTCCAGTTCTGGGCACCACAGTTCAAGAAGGATATTGACAAGCTGGAACGTGTCCAGAGGAGGGCAACCAAAATGGTCAAAGGCCTGGAAATGATGCCTTATGAGGAACGGCTTAGGGAGCTGGGTATGTTTAGCCTGGAGAAGAGAAGGTTAAGGGGTGATATGATAGCCATGTTCAAATATATAAAAGGATGTCATATAGAGGAGGGAGAAAGGTTGTTTTCTGCTGCTCCAGAGAAGCGGACATGGAGCAATGGATTCAAACTACAAGAAAGAAGATTCCACCTAAACATTAGGAAGAATTTCTTGACAGTAAGAGCTGTTCGACAGTGGAATTTGCTGCCAAGGAGTGTGGTGGAGTCTCCTTCTTTGGAGGTCTTTAAGCAGAGGCTTCACAGCCACCTGTCAGGAATGCTTTGATGGTGTTTCCTGCTTGGCAGGGGGTTGGACTGGATGGCCCTTGTGGTCTCTTCCAACTCTATGATTCTATGATTCTATGATTCTATGATTCTATGATTCTAATATTTCTCCAGTTGTGCTTCCCAGTCCTCACAAACACACGCACACAACTCCAGTGAAAATCATTGTGCTTTAAACTCTGCAAACTGGTAAAGCCTTCACGGAAAGTAACAAGGAGAGTGCTTTGAAAACCTACAAGAAAGTACTTGATCAAAAATATAAAACACAAAATCATGAATCAATGGCAGCGAATTTCAGTTGAAGAATTGAAAGCTAATTCATTGAACTGTGACTGAAAACAAACCACGTTAAATGTTTATTAACTTGTATTTCTGTTATCAACGGATTTATGTGTAAAGGATAGGGTAGAGGGGAAGCTAGGGAAATCTTATCCCTCTGAATTATTTGCTTCTAGCCCTTAAATGGTGATGTAAGGGGAGTGTATTTTCCTCTTCCTTTTATGCTTTCCCCTCTGCTTTGAATTAGTGTAGCTAAATATATTATGCCATACTATTTACCTCAGTCTGCAGTTTCACTACCTCTGTATGGCTTCCCACTCTTAGAATTTTGCGAATAAATCACTGATCAATGTAGAGAGGCATCACGGCAAGTGTGAAGGCAGAATATTTTTTATGATGCCATAAACTGGATTTATTATTATTTTCTGCATGCAACTTTGTACATTTAAAGTTCATCTACATAGTACGGTATTGTATATGGGTTTCATTTAATTGACGCTAATTAACTACGGGGCTGGGTTTATTTAATATTTTTTGTTTTGTAAAATAGTTACAAATCAATATAGGCTATGCTGTACTGGCCTCCATGATTTCTGAGAAACTATTTTTGTCTTGTATAAAATAATACATTATTTACATATTTGTAGAATAAGGATGCACTGTTAGTCTTTTGTTAATTTCCAGGTAATTAAACATTATTGTCTATTTATGAAAGAATTGATGTGATCTGTTTATAGTATCAAGACTGCATGATACCAAACTATAGTTGCATCTCCAATTAATGTACATAATTGTCATGGTTTTAAGGTGAAAATTAAAAAATGCTGTCAAATTAATCATCTACTAGGAGTTCATTAATTAGCTAACCTCATATAAATGGGCTGCATTTCGATGACAACTAGGAGTGAAAACCTAACTAACTGAAGTCAGTTGGAGCATTTACATTGAATTCCATGCGATTGGTTCCACAAAATAATTTTATCTATTCCAGAGAATGTATTGGGAAACAGGAGAAATTCTTTTATTGGTTTAGTGCTTTACAGAGGATTTTTCCAGACAGAGGTCTATCAGTATGACCATCTTTAAAATAATAAAACATATTTATTGTTGAACCAAAATACACTGGGTTGTATTCAGTACTGTGCAAGCAGAGTTCTGCTTCCCCTTCCTTCATGCCCCCCCCCAAATCTGCCCCGGATGCTTGCCCAACCTTTGGGGCAGATTTTGAGGAAGATTCCAAGTAAGATGAGGAGGTAGGGAATTCCATTGGGCAAGTGGACCTCCGCTGTGTGAGCAGAACAGAAGTGTTGGATGCAACCCATTTTTAACTCTCTGTCTGCCAAGGTGAAATGTATAATATCGCCATTGTTTCATGATAATGTGCAGCATATTACGAAATATTTTGCCTCATAACACATTAGCAAAACGTAATCTTTTTAAAACTACAGAATATATAAAGAAACAGAATTTATATGGCACTTGCTTAATTGTTCCAAAATGATTCACATGCATTATCTCAGTAATTTATAAAACTCTGTAAGGGAGCAGAGTGCTATTTCCATAATGCAGATAGGGAGCTGAGACTGAGAGAAAGTGATTTGCTTAAGGCCAACTGAGGTGAGAGATGAATGAGGAATTTCACATCTCACATTCTTTACCACTGCACTACACCTGGCCTCAGAAAAGGTCACATTGCTTTTTCAAGAATTATTGATGGCATGATACTCCTGAGCAGATTCATCTTGTTTCTGTAGGGAATTCTGAAATGTTGAAACATTGAGGTTTCAGTTCTATACTCACCTGGGGAAAAGCCAAATCGAACAGAGTGGGGCTTACTTCTGAGTAGACACACATAGGACTCCACTGAAAGTGTTACGTACTTTTTAATCTTGCCATCTTAAAAAAACCAAACAAACACAAACTGGTCTGCAGGAAGATTTCAAACATGAAGTGTTAAATCAGGGTTATAGGGTTGTATTCAGTACAGGGCTCATGCAAGAGGAATTCCCCATCTTTTTCTCCCCACTGCAGTCTGCTGAGCCCACAAAAAGCCTCTCCTGAGGGTCTGGGATGTGAGATAGAGGATTGTAGAGGGATTGAGAGAAAACAGGGCAGAGGCAATTTGCATGAGGCTCACACGCCCAGGCCTTTCTTGATTGTTCCCCACCCCTCTGATGTTGCATCATGGGTAAGTGTGTGTGAGCTGTGGAGAGGAAGGGGCAGGCATGAATGCCCTAGTGCAAATGTGACACTGGGTATAATCCATAATGCTTTAGATGATTTTTTTAAAAATGCTGCTTATTCAGAAAACTCTTAGAGTGGTATAAACTAAACAAAAATATATGGAAATAAAAAATACAAGAAAACAGGTCCAGCAAAATACACAAACATCAGCGGACAACCGTAAATGACATCGGCATCCCCTGAAAATGTTGAGTATTTTGAGCCAGTTTCGAAACCACAAATTGACTGAAGTCTGTCCAACTCTGAGAAGTCAGAAAGATTTACAGAGAGAGTACCTGTTAGATGAATCTGGAACATGTACCATCAGAAGTGGCAGTGAGGAAAAGGTGATCTCTTAGATATCATGATCCCAAGTTGTTTATGGCTTTTTACCCTGTTAACAAAACCTTAAACTGCCTGTTTTCAGGTCACTGGCCTATGATATTCCTTAGGGGTTGTGGTGGCATGAGCAAAATGTCCTTAGATGATCTAAGTGATCTTACAGGATTACACAGGGGAAAGAGATTGGTCTTTCAGGTAATGTGCACTTGCACTTCTTTCAACAAAAAGTTGTGCATTGCTTGCATTAATGTTAGAAGAGAGCTGCTTGCATACATGGTCTATTTTATTTTATTTTAACCTAGAGTATTTTAAGGGTGGCTCATGGTGGCTTACAATTATGTAACTGTAGTTTTATTTATATAATAGGAACATTTCTCTTACTGAGTATTTATGAGACCAACATGCATTTTGAAATAGAAGCATTCAAAGGTAATTACATTTAAAAAAGCAATTCTGAAACTAACAACGCAGTACCCCATATCATGAATTTATACCAACTGAAAAGCTGGTAGGGAAAAAACTTTATTTTTCCTTCCCCCAACCTCTGTGTTTGTCCATGTGTATGGTATTTCATTATGGCAAGATTATTATTAATTGTAGCCAATATATTCTTTTGTATTGTTAACCGTGTTTGCATTCATAATGCCTTGTACTAACTCATAAAGTACAACCAACACTGAATTTATATCTATCTGTTAAAGAAATTATACATTTTTGCTGTAATACTAGTGGCAACAATAACCATACCCTATGCGGTACATTTATTATCTCCGCCCATCCAGTTAAACCTCTGAGTAGGTCTCTCTTTGTTAGTCATGATATTCAGATACCAACATTTCATTCTAATACAGCATAAAGGGAAAAATCAAGACTGCCTCCCCCCCCCCCCCGTGCTGATTTGTCAAATCTTGATATGCCATTTTTGTGGTATCGAGGAAAACAAAATGACCCTTCCCTAAATTCCTAATGCTACAAAGTTATAATTTTAAAAATAAGAATAATCAAGCTATAGGAGAATAGATGGCAGAGTGAAGAAACTCAAATTTCTTACTGCACTATTGATATTGGTCTAACATTCTCTAATCTACTAAAATTAAGAATGGGGCAAAGTGTTTGGTCCTGAGGGCCACATCAAGAATATCCCGCAAGCCTGAGGGCCATAGCTAATGCATATATTTTAGTTCTGCATTATTAATGTAATTTGCATGTCATTATAAAGAACTTAAGAGATGCCACGCTACAGCTCGTGAACACGTTGAGCTTATTCTACTACTGTCATTCTGAATTGGTTTCTTTCAAACTGGACAAATTTGCATTGTGATATATGAACTTGAGGCACGATTTTCTGGAAATTTTTGAACAAAGTCTCCTGAAATGCATACAGCTTTTATTTCTCTAGGAATTTTCAATGAAACATGCAATGAAGCAAATGGTAGTTTTAAAAATTAGGGCAGTTGGAAATCACAATGAAGGTAAGTTTTTTTTTCTAATTTGCCTTCTTGTTAGTGATCCTTTAGTATTTTTGCAGTTTCATTTCCCAAATCTGCTTTCATAATAATAGCTAGAGGTTTGCATATAATTTTTTTTAAAAAATGTGATTCTGTGGATTGTAATAAGAGCCAGTAGACCACACAAAAGTTATTTGGAGACTCCATGTTGATTACTTGCTATAAATTTCAGTTGCATCACTATTATCCTAACGTATGTGGTTCCAACCCAGCATCGTTAGGTTCTGTTAAATCCCACTTTCATTCAAGCTGAGGGGTTTGAAAAGTCTAGATGCGAGGATTCATCCTGTGAGCAGCCTTGACTGTGGCCTATATGCCTTTTATCTAGCATATGACAATGTGTGTGTGTAAATATATAAACATCGCCTATCAAGCTCTTAGAAAGTGGCTTTTGGCAGCCTTTATGAAACACACACAACACCAGAGAGACAACTGAGGCAATCAAACTGCCTCACCCGCATGTGATTTTTAACAGAAAAAGAAATGTCTGGAATACATACTAATATAATATGTATATATTTTAAGATGCTGCTGGTGTGTTTCTCTCCCCACCCGCTCTAATAGTGGTGAGTGCCGACAGAAACTGAGCCCTAAACAAGAAGTGATGTTACACTATGTTTGGAGAAATTCCAAGGGTTGCAGAAGTATAGAAAAGTCACACGGGCACCTAAAACTGAGAACAGGGAATGGAACGTCCCAATTCAACCTCATACGGTTTATAACATCCACGGCTGGTTGTCTAGAACCCCATTTCTGTTAGGTGTTGCATGCCTCATTTGTTAAATTAATTATCCAAACAGTTGTCTCTTCTGTACCGTCTCATTTCGCCATGTGGCCAGTGTCCCTTTCCTTTTGTAAAGTGCTTCCCTTCAAGAGATTATGCCATAGCACCTAGCCATAGAGAGCATTCTAGCAGTTTTTCACAGCAACATTATCTAGTGTGAGGTCTGTCTGCTTCTGTGGGCTTTTGGGGGATCCTTTCTTAAACAGTGAGTTCTGTATTTTTCTGAAAGTATCCAGACTATACAGTACTATCAATTATGCATTCACATAGTCTAGGACAGTGTTTCCCAACCTTGTGCCTCCAGATGTTTTGGGACTACAATTCCCATCATCCCTGACCACTGGTCTTGCTAGCGAGGGATGATGGGAGTTGTAGTCCCAAAACATCTGGAGGCACAAGGTTGGGAAACACTGGTCTAGGACACTGGTTAATGTTACAGTGTTGCTGCTGCATAGTGTGTGGATCTCTCTGGTGTTCAGAAACAGGATTTAGATTATGGGAAGGCTCAATGACGGGGGGGGGGGGAGTGGGTCTTGGAGAAGTCAAAACTTAAAAATCCCCAGCACCCACTCCTGTCTGTAATAAGTAGTTTGCATTCCTGTATCTCATGCTCAGACCTTATCTGTTCTTTACTGGACTAAGAGTTCTGATGGGGAGAAGGATGACTACATTATTTCAAATTGTCTGTCAAACTGTAACTCTTGAAATCCTGATCTGTTAAACATGGGTCATTGTTTGCCGTCTTCTACCTCTCCCCTCTCAAAAAACTTGGTTCGGGGACCTTTGCAGATGTGAAATCCTGAAAACCCACATTCAAGTTCTGTTGATGTAGTATCAACAACCTTTATTGCTAAAAATGTGCGAGATTTACCATAAAGCAAGGTGAATAATAAATGGTTCCATTTATCGCATTTAAACCTTTAGTGCTTTTTTTACTTTTGCACATTATTGAAAATAAAGCATTTTAGAAGCTGCTTAGTTCTTTTCGAATTGAAACATTTGAATATATGTATTTATATTTACCATAGCCAAGTGCATTTAACTTTCTGTTTGTATATACACAAACCCATATAGACAATTGTGCATACAATTGTGTCCCCCCCCTTTTTTTTTACTATATATTGAACAGCTTATTCTAGGAGAGTAGGCTTAGTCTAATAATGACATTCCCTATGTGGATGAAGAAATTGTGCTATGAACTATTAAAGAGATTAGTTTTTGTTTAGAAGTGGCAAATTTATTATTTCATCTTCTGATAGTGTTCTATCGTACTTGGTAGAGAGCTAAACTGTTTTTTTCTTGAAATACAGTTAATATCCACATTTCCTCCCCACCCACCCCCACCGCCCCTTTGCCATCTTTTCATTCACCTCCACTGCCTCTCAGTTTACTCTGGCAGGGGCCTAAGTAAAGTAAACCATGTGCTTTTGTGCTGTCATATTTGATTTGGACTATATTCTCACTGTTATTTGAAGCTAACATGAAACGCAGTGTCTGCATGACCCATTTTAGCAGCCCATTATCATAATTTCACTCTCATATGGCTACTGAGTTAATGTACTTACAAATGACAGAGAAAGCATGTTACATGACCTTAAGGGTTTTCAAAAATTAAATGACGTAGTAGGTTATATTTCAAAGAATGGCTAAAGAGAACATTTTTAATTATTATTATTATTTGCACCTTAAGGTGTCACTGGTTAGCATGGCAACGGTATTTGTGCGTGTGTGAACGTATAAGCTTTATCAGAATCTGCATTCCATAATTCACTCAAAGAAATTTTGGAAGACTGATTTAAAAACGGATCCAAAGAGAGGTTGTTGTTGTTTTGTAATTGCCTAATGCTGTACATTTCTTCATGTAGGGTAGAGGTGGCTGTTTTTTTGGTAATGTTTCAGTTCATATTTGTTTGGGTTATATTCAGCTAAGTTTTACTCAGAGTAGACACACATTCATATAATTTCAGTAGATCTACTCTGAGTACAACTTTGCTGATTTAGGGCGGTATTCAACTAAGTTTGAAATTTGTTCATGCACAAAGTATAAAGCCCCGAAGAATTACTGAGACAAGATTTTGGAGGCTGTCATATAATGAATACTATTATATGATGATGACTCTTCAGCAGCCTTGTATTGAGCAACTTTCTTGGCAGTCATAGATAACAAGGGATTTCATGCGGGCAAATATACAGCCTGGCAAGCGGAGGTAGCAATCTCTCCTTCCCTCTTCCACCCATGTGCTAGGTCTCTCTGTTACCTGGGGCTGGATGAAGGAACACCTCCTTAGCTCTTTCCCTTTCCACCAGTCCTCTTGCTAGAATGATTTTTTTTTTTTTACTACCCCACTGAAAGGCTACTGTTCTGCATTCCCATCATGGTTGTGAAGGAGAGAGCTTCCCTTCTTCTGCAGCCAGCATGAGAACGGCAGAACAAAGACTGCAGACTATTAACTTTCATGGATTTATTTACAAGACTGCTCTTAAAGAGTCATTATTTCACAGTGAAAGTATGCATGTATTCATGTAGCACTTGGATGTGCATCCTATTTTAAGCATACAGGATTAGCATTTTATCAGGACATAGAGGCCTCCTTGGCTTTTCAAATGGAGCGTCCTTGCTGGGTTTTGGTGAAAGGCATCAGTTGTGAATTACTGAAGTGTTTGTCTATGCATGTGTGTGTTGTGTGTGTGTGTGTGTGTGTGTGTGTGTGTGTGTGTGTGTGCGCACACACACACACACACACACATATGGAATGAGCACAGAACTTGGGGTGGTTTCCAGCCAAGTTTTACTGAGAGCAGACCTGCTGATGTTAAATGAACCTCAGGCATGTTCATTAATTTCACCGGGTCTGCTCTGAGTGAAACTTAGTTGGCTACCACCCATGGAGTCTGGATACCTTTTCACAATATTTACGTATTTAAGCCAGCAGTGGTATGTTTATTGTACTCTTACACAGTAAAAATGTTCATTCCTATGGAACTAGCTACTCCAGAATTACTCCAGAGTAAGCAAATAGTTCATGGAGTATAACCTGAAGCTCCCTGGAGAAGCTCTGCCGCTTTCTTGTCACTGGTGCAGAATGATTTGATAAATTTACAAGTACCTTCATTATTAGTCATTGGGCACTGTGGCTAAGACTAGGGAAATATAGAAATGCAAGCATGTTTTCTGCCATCAGAAGCTGTAGCGTTTAGCTAAAATTAGAAAGTTATATGTAAAAGTTTTGGTGGGGTGGAGTAGTGGAAGAAAATGCTGCAAGGACAGAATGAAAAAGATCCGCTTAAATTATGTTTCAACTATCCTGTATTCTAATTCTTACAGCAGGTTTGGGCTATCATCAAAATGTAAGCTATTGTCTTACCACCTTCCAGCTTGATTCCTACTGTTGGATAAATGCTGGAGGAGATAAGTGCAATGAGTGGTGAAAACCTTCTTGCACTCGCAGATGATTTATTTATTTCCTTCCACATATATCCTGCCTTTCCCCCAAAAAGATGCACCCAAGGTGGGATACATGTGGTTCCCAGGTTGTCATTAAAAAACTCCAAATGCCAATAACCATAAAAGCACTTAGGTTGCAATTGTGAACCTCAGTGATTTCAATGTAACTTATTTCTGAGTAGATGTGCAGTAGAATTGTGCTGTCAAATAACCAAATTGTATTGCCGGTTTCTGTCAAATAGTTCTGTGGAGGGTCATCCTGCTGCCGTGAGCAGTTTTTTTAGGGAGCACATGGAACCGCAGTGGGAATCAGAGGCCCAAAGAGCTTCTGTACAAGGATGCACCTTCAGATCTTAGCCATATTCAATTATGGTATTCAAGGATTTTCCAAAGTACATGTGATGCTAAATGCATCACATTCTTCTATGTGATTTTCTTTTTTAGAAGTACAAATCTAATACAAAATCTTGCAGCAGTAAGTTAAAAAAATTTCACTGATTTAAGTTTACCAAATTGCTTTCTTTGGCTGGTTAGCTTTGGTCTTGTTATTCTGCATTTGTTGTATTTAACAGTCATTAGAAGTGATGGTGGTTGCATACAGAACTGCCCCAAAGACCTTATCTATGTAGAAGCTTTACACGATGGGCATCATATTTAAAAGACTGCATGCCATTGTTGCCAACCCATTTATGCTTTTATATATGCCCTTATATATGATGTATTACAGAGGCCAAACTGGCCTCAATGAGAAATCGGGCATTTAGTGTCACCAGTCCCATTCTGTGGAACACTCTTCCAGCAGAGATTTAGCAGGCACCCTGTTATTATTTTCAGGCATCTCTTGAAGACCTTTTTATATGGACAGATCTGCGTAACTGTTTACATTTTTGATAAGTCAGTCATTTTAATGATCTTTATTTTTACAGTTTTTATGGTGTTTTATATTTTATTATATATATTGTTGTGCACTGCCATGTTGTATGAACTGGTGGTTTTTAAATAACATATCAGTCTGCTGCAGCAAGAATGCCAGAGTCTTGTGGCACCTTAAAGACTTAATAGATGTTATCGTGGCATGAGCTTTTGTAAACTAGAGCTGACTTTGTAAGATGGAGTTGGTAAAAGGGGTGTATGTGTGTGCATGTGTGCACAGAGGATACAGTTTGGCCAAAAGATCATGAATGCTGGTGGTATCAATGGGCCTGAAGATAGGGATAGAGTGATCCATTCGCAGCAGCTGTCACTGTGTTGATGCTGATCAAAGTCCAGCCATTTCCTGCTGTAGAAGGTCACATATATGTTAGCAGGATCTGCACACCAATGCAGTTTCTGGCTGAACCAAGAATTGCTGATATGAGCCAAAAATTGTCTGTCTTTTTGGAAATCTTGCTATAGATGTTGTAAAGTTACCTAGTGTTGGAAGTAACAGAAGTAATAGGTGGGAATGGGGAGTGTGATGTAGTACTGCAAAAATAGAGTAAAACCAGTGTTCCCAATGGATGTGGTTACAGACTGAAGTGCAAATTATGGTTACCCTCTGTTTCATCTTTTCCAATACTTTTTATTTTATTTTGTAAAGATCAGGTGGGGTGGGGCACAGGGATCTACAAAATTAAAATTGATAAAATTGGAATACGTAGCATTTAGGGAGAGTGGGAATTGATGTTTCCAACATATTCTTTCACTTAGAGCACACAATTCATTCTGCATGCTTATATTGACGCCCATTATGTTTAACTCCTTTTCCCTTGGTCCCTATACTTGGGTGAGAAGATTATATCAAGATTTGTAGGCATTCCATATTTGACGATGGAAGGTTTTGTGATTTCATTTTAAATGCTGCATGGTATTATTCCTCCTAATTGGAATACATTGCACAAACTAAAAGACAAGAGTCGGCAGTGTGTCTTAATAAGTTTGAGGGTAAGGTATGCAGTGTACCGTTTTCTTAAACCAATTTGCTCTGTACAGTGGTTCTCAACATGTAGCTTTTATGAAACCTAACCCAGTAATGTACCAGATGTGGGTCTCTTGGAGATTAATATAGAAAAATGTAAGCCAGAATCCGAACATAGATAGTCCCTCACACTGGGCAGGGCTTAGGGTGTGTGTTTCCACAAATCCAAAGCCCTGGTCTCCAAACAGGTTCAAAATTCAAGCGGGGCCGGCATCAACACCTGGCGTCAACACCTGGTGACCTTGGGCACCTAGAATCCTAGCAAGTTGCAATTCTGCTGCTTGCCATGGCTTCTCTTTAAAAACATTTCCAGCCCCTTGCTGCAAGCTGTCTCAGGTGGTTAGGTAGGCCATCACTTAAATTTCCACAATGTCCCAAAGTACTGGCACACTGTGGGAAAAATAAATGGCAGCAAGATCCAGCCTCCTTGGCTGGACAGAGCACTGTTATAACCCTGGTGCTCTCTGCTAGGTAATCCTTCCAGTTTCTGCTGTTGGAGAAGCCCACCAGAGCACACTGTGCGCAGGGCTCTCCAAACTTGGAGTCAGTCCTGAATTTAGAGAGATTCAGAAGTAACTTGGCATGTGGTTATGGCATAGAGCTCTGCTGTTCAAAGGGGGAGGGGAAGCCCCACTGTGTAGACTCCAGCTCTTCAGTGCAGCTATATTCATCATAGTAATTCAATAGTGACTTAAGTCCATTGGTTTCAATGGATCTAGTCCAGTAACAGTCAGTGTGGAACATTACTGGTGTTAAGGATCTAGTCTGGTGTAATTGACTTTGGAAGCCCACATACAAATTCTATACAAATGAAGCCATGAAATTCACTAGGTAACTTTGGGCAAGGCAGACTCTTTTAGCTATTCTTATCTCATGGAGTTGTTGTAGAATGGAGTAATGCAAGGTAAAGAGTAATATATAAACATTACAAATAACTAATGGGGGTAAACTGCATTCATATGAGGACATCATGGATTTCTCCTGCTGAAAGTGAACTTTTATTTAGAATTGCAAGACTGTCACAAATTTTTATTAAGAAAAAGGAGTAGTTTGGGGACATGTGCTGCATTTCAAGTGAAATTAACTGTCAATAAAGGCACAATTGTGATATTTGTCTCACATATACTGTTATAGAATAAATCAGTTGCGGCTGGTAACATTTTGACTTGGTAGGGCTGCAGCTTTTAATCTTGCTGTTTTCACAACAATAGGAATTGTATAGCACTTACTTTGGAAAGAGTGCTATTACACATGTGCAGAGTGCCACACATATACACACACACTTCTTAGCCTGTTTATGGATGAAGGCACAAGCATGATTTTCAGATAAGAAAGACTTCATATCTCCTATTTATAAATTCAGCCATACCAAATGACAGACACACCCATTCCCAAAAAACTAAACACACAAAATCTTATAAAATGTAAGAACTAGCTACCAGTTACATGCAGTTTTCCTCCCTTCAAAAATCAATTTAACTTTTCATTATCCAACACACTTCTCTCTCTAAATTAAAAGAACAAGCGTTCCAACCTACAGACAAAAATAATTGTTTCGTTTGAGCCAGGGTTCAGAGCATAGCAAAACGTAAATGCAATTCATTGATCATTCCTAAAAAATGTGAGGTAATAATCTCTGTTCATGCGCTGGGTACATCACATCAGACTAATCATACTCAGCCTCTATGTGTGAGATAAGGGAGAATATATTCCAGGTTGGGGATGAATGTGGAGTCATATCCAGACAGGCAGAGAGCCCAGACTTTTTATTTTAGAAATTCCCTGACAAAACTCATGAAACAGCAAGCATAAGTAGTAGCACCAGCATTTCCCTACATCTCTTTGTATTCAATATATTCTGAACTTAAGCTAGGTAAGGCACTTGTTGGAAGCAGATCCGCAAACCTTTTGTAGAAATACTCTGGGAAATACTTTGGAATTGCACATGGCTCATACCAACCTGCCCTGCCACATCCTGAAAGCAGGGAACCCTCCTTGCTGCTTCTCTGGTTACTTGTGAAGAGATTGGGCCTTGAGCGAAACAGTTCTGAGCTCAGAACCGGTGTATGATTCTGAAAAAGGCTAAGGCTGCCACATGGGGTTATACTTAAAGCAGTCCTGACTCCTCCCTGAACAGTTATAGTGGCTTTGCTGGATAGCCTCCTAACAACAGTGCTGGATTGGGAGCCTTCCTAGTACGGCTGATTTTCTGGCTGTCAAATCAGTCACATGATTTTTCTGTTCAGAGATACATGGAAAGGACCTCTTTGCCATAGCTGTACTTTTGGATTAGGATTGGCTGAGTGGTGCAGATAGATGATTGGCCGGAGAAAAGTAGATTAACAGAAATGTTTGCAGAGCTTCTGAGTTCAGATAAACGTGTAAAATGTGTGTGGGACAGGAAAGACCGTGTGGATTTGAGAGGTTCCCCCCCCCCCCAATTGCTTAACATTCTCATTGGGATGGCTGAGCCCCAGTAGCCCTAGCTGATCAACCTCCACTGGAAGAAATACATTTTTGTATAGTGAGCATAGAAGTGAATGCAAAACTGGGGAATTTTTTAAAATAAAAATTGCCCACCCACATCACCATATGCTATGAAGTGTACTTGATTTTAATGCAAGTTGGATCAAATTCTGATTCTGTTGCTTTTGTTTGTTTGTTTTGTTACATACCTGTGTCTTCAGTTAAGAGAGTGCCCATTGTCTGTATTCTTAAATCATAGGTAATAACTGATAAAAAGGAACAGTTGTTAAAGATAATCAGAGCAGTACTTGCATGTCTGGCATTTCAGTGCAAATAGTTAATAGCCAAAAGATGTTTGCACTTAACACTCTGTGTAACTTTCAGATCTATTTCAAGGCTAAATGCTTTTTTTTTTTTTAACTGCTTTTCTAAAAGTAATGTGCATTATAGCATTTATTAGTATAATAAATCATCATACTTGTCAGTCAAAAGCTAAGGATGCAGGATGTGTACTGACTATTCCAGTGATGGAATATAAATCATTCAAGATTAAATTACTCGATAATTTGGAAATTTACTTGCATGCATTTTGCACTTCCATTTGTTTTGATGACTTGCACTTTCCACAACCATCCAGGATTTTTATGAACAGTTTTTAAGGCATCTCTCACCTCTTTCCTCTTCATTTTCCAATGGGCAAATTTTCACAGGAAGGAGAGTAGCAACATGGACGCCCTGCAGTAGCTGCTCCAAAAAGATTGCTGTATTTTCATTGACATGCAGTGCATTACCATAATTGGCTTTTCTACATGATAGGAGAGAGGAAATAATAATGTCATTTTATTTACAGCCAGAGTGTCGCTTTATGAGACTTCTCCAAGTTTCTGCCATGCTGTGTAGGTCAAATGACATCTTTTGATCAGTCCTGTCCAAAGATATCAAAGCTGAGTGGCATGTAATGGAGACCTAGTGACAAACCAAATCTAGAAAAGAAATAAGACTGCCAGTTTCCCATTAAACAGCCTGCTAAACAGCACAGCTTCCCTGTGTCGGCTACGAAACTACTCTGACCACCTAAATCAGGAGAATGAAAGGAGGCTGAATTGGACATTAGTACTGCAAATGACTGCCGTGATTGCCACTATTTCCCTCCTTCCCCCTCCCCCAAAAATCAGCAAGCAAACCATGCGAGTTACAGTTAGACTGGTCTTCTCCCGTTTCATTTATGTTCTGCCACTTGCTGGTTTTCTGATCTGGTTTGTTTAGGTTTGACATCAGCCAAATGGTGTAGCAGGATATCTCTGACAGATATTCTTACTGATTTAACAAGTAGCAGACCTTTGCAAAGATGGCTCTTCTACAGCAAGATTTCATCTTTCTTAAAAAGCGCACGCACACACACACACACCAAAAAACCCGTCTTTCTTCCCTTTCATCTCCTTGCTTTCTTTTTATTATTATACTTACCGCGTACTCACTACGGTTGTGAACTCTTGCAGGGGTGGGGATGTAGCTACATGTAAGATTGTATTACCCAAAGGGCTTCTGTGTCTTTCCCCTTGCCCTTTGCTAGCTTTTAAAACAGGAAATTAAAGCAACGAGTTACTATGTCTACAGTTACAGTGGGGCTATCTGTATGGTTTTCCTCAGGGACAAATACTCAGAATTGGCCAAATCTCAAAATCTTTATTCTGTTTTCACTCAGTTCTCAGCAGAGTATGATTCCTTTTAGTCAGTGGGAGTTTGCCAAAGTGAGCACAGTGTTCAATCTGCATGTGGCAATATTCCTACCAAACATTCATACTAGAAATTGGAGAGGGAATCAAAGTCAAAGGTAATTGGTTAATAGAGTTTTCGCATTCTTTTGAAAATGTTGCATGTTTGGCATTTAGCAGATCTTGATACATTGAGAATGTGTTTGCATATAGTTTACAACCTTTCCTTTTTTGCTGCTACTTAATACTAGTATTCTTTAAAAGATATACTGTACTGTACTTAATATTTCAGCTGGGCAGTGTGCTAAACAGTCATTTTTGTGGAACTGGGAGGACTTGCTAAGCAGCTATGTAGAAATGTAGAATGCAGTTTCTCTAGCTTCGCTTATCCCTTGAACAATATTGTTCTATTGTAAAACAAATTGTAATTAAAAAACCCCCCCACACATTTGCATACTTTTAGACCTTTCCTGTGGTCTCAGTGTATAGAAAACCCAGTGACAAACACTTCTGCAATAGCTGTAATAATAGTTTTATTGCTTTTTTAAAAAAACCATTGGACATTTGCAGCATGCTCTCCAATGAACACTGGAACAAAACAAACATTTTAAATGGAGCCAAAGGTCCCACTGTCAGAGGTACCCAAGTAAAATGTAACTTTAAAAATGTGCACACATAAAAAGAGCTGGTAGCTTCAGCCCCATCTGCTGTGATGCTATCATTCCAACCCATCGTTGTGCTCAGCAGCATAGCGAAGGCCACCTTAATATATGGAGAATTCGGAAAGAGGAAGGAAGATTACCCTCTTGCAGTCTACAACTATTACTCAAAACCAAATGGATTTTTGCAATTGAGTTCAGTTGGAGGGAGAATTTGCTCATTGCTATTCAATGAATTAGCATACATACTTCTCAATATATATTTTTCAGAAGTGAGAATCTTCAGCTTTTTTTTTTTGTGGAATAAACTAGAAAGTTTGTTTGGGAGCTCTGTAGCTCCACCCCACCTTTACTTTTACTACTATGGAGTAAAAAAACTAGCCTTGCCATCAAGAAGCTTTTGTTTCATACTTCCCAGTTAGTTGAACATATGAAGCTGCCTTTATATTGAGTGAGATCATTGGGTCCACCATGCCCTGTATTGTCTACTCTGATGAGCAGTGGCTCCCTGAGGTCGGAAGCAGAAGTCTTTCCCAATACTGCTGCCTGAGACCCTTATTTAAATCTGGAGATGATGCAAATGGAGGCTGAAATCCACCTGCCTGCTGATTTCACTACTTAAGGTGCCCTAGGCATCCTGGGCCTTGAGTCTTTGTCATCCTGATCTCTGGTGCTCTCAATAATGCAGCAACCCATTCCTCGACCAAAGTGTCACCTGTCTAGGTGAGTTGTGCCATCTTCTATCTGAAGTGACAGCCATCTTTGAGTACCAGCATCTTAACTGACTTCTTTTTCATCATCCCTGTTAGAGAAATAACGTTTTTGACAAGATGTTGGGTTTTCTTTCTCCCCCTCCCCACCTCACTCCCCACTCTTTTCTTTCCTGCAACCTCTTAGAACACTTGATCAAACATATAAATTTCTGAAAGACTTCGCTTCCAAATGAAAGCAGCTTGAGAAAAGATGGAAACAGAAAGGAAGTTAAATGTTGATGGTGGAAGTTAATGAATCAGGTAAAAGAGAGGACATGGTGTTAAAGAGCATGCTCTTAACAACTTTTCTTCTTCTCCACATAAAGAATGTATGGCAGTCAGTTGTGATTCTGACATCTGTTCTACCATGTAATAGTAATTTGTATAAGTAATGGAAACAGGTTAAATATTTCCATCCTAATGTTACCAGCAGGGATAAAAACAAACATTTCAATGAAATATTCTTGACAGAGGAGGGTATTGGATGGACGGATTCATCTGCAGCTCTCCTTGACAATCCAAATATGTAAGGAAAATGGTTGTAGATGGATTGCCTAGGAGAGAAGGGAATGGAGGGGAAGCTTTCAGATGCATTTTCCTTTAAGGGCTAGCATTCAGCCCAGTATGCAGAAGAACTACTGATAGTCTTGAAGACCCTTCAGGTCTCTTACAGAGCTTTACATCGAAACAGAAACAACACATGCATTTTGCCTCCTTTTCTTACTTCTGTAAAAGTGGTGATTCTTTTATTTTTAATTGCCTCTTACATTTCACTTGTGATCACCTTTTTGTTCTTCAGTAATTTTATATGCATGTGTGAAAGAGATTCAGGAACAGAGGTGGGGGGGGAGTATATTAGTACAGAGAGTGAGTCTGGTTATTTTACAGTTCTGATTATCTTCTGATATAAAAGTGGGGTACAAATGTCAGAAACAAATCATTAATATATAATATATGCATGTAAACATAATACAACATACTCATATTTCTTATAATCCCTAGAATGATTCATGCTCAATTTTTGTGTACACTAAATATTTAACAGTTACCATTTTATTTATGTACTTTTTGCTTCATACTTTTCGTTGTTGGGAATTTCTAACTGGATATTATTCTGGAAACTGCTTTGAAATACGCTCTTCCTGAATCCACAAAATTTATCAGTTCGTAGTTTGAGGTAGACCATGAAGCATAAAGCACTTGAAGTTGAAAAAAATTGGGCTTAAGCCAGTTTATTAACCTCAAGGCCACTGTAGTTGAGCTAACTAAAATGCAAATCTGTTTTAAAATTTCTTTTAGATTCCGCATGAATGGGGTTTCCTGTTTTACAAAAATATATAGATATGCATAAGCATGCTGATACATATTGTTATTTAAGCATGTTCTTAACTTGCTTGACATGTGTAGAGTAAGAAAAGGATCAGTTATAACTGAAGGATTTTACACATTTCCTATATGTAGAAACACTCTACCATGAACTTCTCTGCACAAGGCATATTAAAATGAATGAGACTAGAGGGACATGCAGGGCACATGACATACTTTTCACATTCAACTGCTGTGTCTGTTTTCAATTTTCAACCAGAATTAAGGGAACTATCCTATGCACAAGAAGCTGGCTTAAAACATGCTAATGTAAAGTTATACCAGATTCAAACCCTGTTTAGCTGCAGGACTGCTGCTGTGCCCAAGTCTGGCAGAGGGAAAGTGAGCCTTTAGAATAGTGTTATGTACTGGATTGCCGGGTAATGTGACTGAGCTGAACGGGCTTAAACGCTCGCCTCTGTGCTCTCCCTCCCACTATGCCCCCCAGTGCCCCATTTGGGGGGACTTACACTAGCTTTCGCTCAGCTGGTTGCGCTGGGATGAGAAGTTACACTGGAGTATCTTCAGCAGAGCTAGGGTTGGAGACTTAATGCCGGCCGAGCCAGAGATCCTAAGTTGCACATCCCAGCAGACCCTAAATTTCTCATTTGAATATGTTACATTGAAAACTACAGTGCTTAGCTTGTTTGTGACCACGGTTGCTATGATTATGAAACAGAAGTACACACAAACAAACATATGCTCAGTTACAATATTGAAATTAAGTTTTAAACATTTTGCCCTCAATAACTAATTATTTGGCACCACTGAAATTGCATGAAGTTTAATTGAGTAATAATTAAAAACAGTGTGGAATCAATTTCTTGTTGAACTCAATGGTACTAATTCTTACAGATTTTAGCGGTTGTGGCTCCTATAATGGTAATCTTTTGCCCCCTTTAAAATAACGATTGTGGGAAGTGTGTGTTTTGAATAGCAGAATAGAATAAATGTATGCAGAAAATAATAGAACAATTTAAATGGAACCTTGACTAAGAAACAGTATCACTGTATTCAATAAATAATATTATACAATTGCCCACCCCCACCATGCATTATCATTATCCTATACAATTTGCTTTTGGCTTTTCAGACATGGTCTGGGTTATTTACAGTGTACACCTTCTCACTGAAGCAAACACAATGTGCTATACCACTAACACATACAATATATAGCACCTCGTGTCGACTTACATTAGAATACACAAATTTTAATGCTGTACAAAGATGACAGCATATCTATGGGGAGACATTGGCATCCAGAAGGCATATCATATGGGCACAGATTTTTAACAAGATGTAATAATAGAAAACAGGAAAACAGATACTCTCGGTTTTCCTATAGCTGTAATTTGTAGGATTTCCCTCCTGCAAAATTACAGAGAGAGACAGAAAAAGAGACAAGAGAGGCTTGCTTGCATTGTATACACTGTAATATAGGTTGTTGCGAGTATATTTTTAGGCATCTAGAAATCAGAATAGAGTGCTTGGTTTAAATATTTCTCTGTGCTTACAGGCCACAAATGTAACCCTGCATCACACTTTTTTTTCCTTTTCTGCATCACATTTTTAAAATACCTGTGCTGACACAGGAGCCAAAGAAGAAATTCAGTGGGAAATGTTTTATCACAGCATTAAATAATTAGCTGACCTCCCTGACAGTTTCATATAGTAACAATTAAATGCAAGCCTTTCTCTTTTCTTGATGTAGAATATTGCAGCATTTGACTGCAAACAATTGCAGGACAAAATTTCAAAGCTTTTAATTTGAATAAACAGCTTTTTAAAAACAATCACTGTGTATTTCCCGGTGTATTCTCTGTTAGTAGCAACTTTATAGGCGTAAAAAAAAAGGCATCAACCTTATGAAATAGTGTATATTATTTGTGTTAACATTTTCACTATAAACATTATTTCTGAATCCTAAGTATTTATCCTACAACAACAGGAATATTTCAGTGAAATGTTCCCCCCACAAGACAATTCTATAATTTAAACCATGATGAATTATAATATTAACAAATGCACATCTGTGTATGTGTATAGTGTAGCATAGCTGTGTAAATTCAGTTGACATAAGGAATATTTTTTAAACGTTGAAAATCAACGCAGAAAGTGTGTTCTGAATTGCTTTGTGCCACCCCTGTATGGCACTCTCATATTATGAGCATCGAAGCAAACTAATTTTGTTCAATAATAGTAGACAATATAAAAACGGTTTGTAATATTATTATTATTATTATTATTATTATTATTATTATTATGTGATATAAGCAGCAGTTTATAATAAGATTTTATAGAACAAGCCAAGTAACATGAATAAAAATATATAACGTTCTCTCATTTTATAGGCACTGCAAACCAAAGTAAGTAAAAAGCAGAATTTCAAACTCAATGCTTATCTTTCCCACTTGTGGATGAACAGCAAACTTTTTATGGAGATTTCTTTTTACCTTTGTTTGTGGCTAGGTTACGTTGTATAAATAACAGAAGAAAATCTTTACACCCAGCAAAAATGCATGACTCGCAACCAATAGTACAGTTCACAACCACAAATAATGAGTAAGCAAAAATATATGTGTTATGGAGTAATTATTAACTAGATATGTACAGTCTGTGTGGGAGCAGTGTTTGGTGTTGATTCCAAGAAGGGTTATAGACAAAATAATGATCAGCAAATAAATTATGTGAATTTTTTCTAAGAGACTTCTAGTGAGCTGTAAATTGTGCTTTAACTTTGCAATATGTATTACTGAAATATCACAAGATTCTATTATTGTGTAGCAGTTTGTAATGCAAATGGTGCAATTCTATGCATGTTTACTCAGAAGTAAGTCTTGTTGTCTTCTGCATGTGTTTAGGTTTGCAGCCATATTTATTTTAGGTAGCAGTTGCAACTTCTCTGTTATTAAATCCAGTAACAAGGTCTTGATCCAGTATGCTTGGCTGTGTATGTTGTTGCAAAGTTACAAACTTGTGTGAAATTTAGAACATTTTAAAAATCACAAGCAATTTTTGCAGCACGAATGTTAAAAACAATGCATTTCTAAATCCTTTAAAAATTAAATTCAGCATTACTATGCTAGTCCATGGAAAAGCACACATGGGCTGATGCAAAGCCTCATATGTATTCAAATGCACAAAGCTTCTGTGTGTATATATGGAGCCCTATTTACTTTAATGGATAGGGCAGCCTTGAGGGAACCTTGTGTGCATCATACCTCCTAAATAGCTCACTTAGGGTGACTGTGATCCTGATTCCATGTTCTTCTGTGCAGACGTTGTAGTACACAGGGTGTAAGAGGACAGAGTGTAAATATACCCTATGTCTCTTTGCAAAAGCACTGGCAGATGACCTCTGTGTTAAAGCAGCATCAGTTTCTACAATGATATTTTAGGGATAAGGTGTTTCTTCTGTTGGACTGATTTTGGTGCAACCTTTAAATGGCTAGTAACTGTAGCAAGCTGATTTCCTATTATGTTCCCAAGCAAACGTGGTGTGCCACTGCTGGAATGAAATGCCATGATGGCTTTTACAGTAAGTCTCAACAACTATGAAAGGGGATAATGCAGAGCAAGGTAAATGGCAGGATAAACTCACTCATGTGTCTACCTTTAAGTAAAATATTGTAATACTGAATTTATGGGCTTTTATCCATAGGTGTGTGAGAGAGAGAGGGAGAGGAAGAGAGAATCTTTGTGTACTGTACACGCGCACGCGCACACACACACACACACACACACACACACACACACAATTAACAGTAACAAATGGCAATATCAATCCAGGCTTATATCCCACCTAGAAAGATAACCCCTGGCTTTTTCTTGCACTTTCATGCAGAATAGACTTGGACTAAGTTTCGTTTATTTTCCTGGATCCTTGTCTCCTCAGCCCTGATAGATTCAGTATTATTTTCTTCAAACGTCTTTTTCAGTTATTAGCAGTAGTTTACTAGAAACCACATTCTTTTAAAATTGTCCCTTTTAGTAAAATGAGGTCTGGTGGGAGGAGAGGAAGGTCTGATGGATCTTAGTAAGAGAGAAAAGCACTGGACTGTGCTGGTAGGTGAAAGGGAATAAGCAGGCCTCCTTTTTTTGGCACACGGATTTTAGAAATGTTGAATGCTGTTGAATTATGAGACCTAAGGGAATATCTTGCATCTTAGCATATGTTTCTAAGATTTTTTTTTTTAAAGATTCCTTATGGGGAAAAACCAATGCTTTTAAAAATAAGAAATCTGCAAAGTAAGCAATTAGAATTATCTCATGGGGAAAAGCCCACCCAGCATTAGTCAGGATTTTTTTTCCCACCCCACCTTTCACTATATCCTGTTTTGCTGCTTTCTCTTTTCCTGAATTGCTGCTGATCATCCCAATCTAGCTAAGGACGATCTGCTTATGGAAAAGAAAGCTTCCCATGTGGTTCTTTAGCTGGATGGGAACTGTGTGGGCAAATAGGTGCTACATACTTGGGACCCATTTCTCATCCAGCAGCTGGGGCCGTGCACTAAATTGAATTGGGGGAGCAAGAGACGCTATTCAATTGTTTCTACGCCCCTTTTCGTCAGGATGCTGAAAGAGCTGTAAATGTGGAACTCCAGGTGCTCCTCTGGTTCTTGGTTGGATCAGAGCCACTGCATGCACAACATGCCTAATACATAGATACATTTTGTTTGCAAACATTCATTTCAAATTTGTTTCCATGTTCTGTGAACGATACGTATAAGAAAAACATTTCCTGTATCCTTAAGCTCATTGACTTACGCACGCACACACGCACGCGCATGCACACACATACACACACCTATTAGTACGTATGACATGGTTTTTCTAGCAAGTATGGTTTCTAGTAGAGTGGAGCTGACATGGCGCACAAATTATTTCTACTACAGTGCAAAAATCTATGTTTATCACTTAGGGTCCATGCCTGCCACTTCTGTGAATTGGGCCCTTAGAATAGATGTATTTTGATCTAATGGCCATCTGCTCATGAATATCACATTTGCTAGTTTAAAAAATAGTTTGATTCCGATAAACACATAATTTGGTAAGATTATATCGTTTCACCAGGTGGCATCACAATAGCAAAGTTTGATGTTTACTGTAAACCAATAATCAAGCTGGATATTCCGTTGCATGCTTTATATTTGTCAGCTTTAAGTATTCATCTCTCATTTTACTTTAGTTTTTGCTGCCAACTGCTCTTGCCAGAATTGTTGTGTGATATCTGTGTCATAGTTTAACACAGGGATGGAGAACCTGTGGCATTCCAGGTGTTGTTGAACTCCAACCCCTATCATCCCTAGGCAGCATGGCTAGTGGTCAAGGATGATGGGACTTGGAGCCCAACAACACATGGAAGGCCACAGGTTTCCCATACCTGATTTAGCAAGAGGCTAAAGTGCTTCAGACCATTAGTATGAATCAAAAATCTGTAGCAAGGTGTCACCTTTGGTTTTACCATCTCTTTATAATTTAAATGCACCTTGGGGCTTATACTTCAGGTGTAGAAAATGGTATGTAATATTCAAAGTCAACACTGCAGGATTACCCTGAGGAACTTGTCACAGTAAGTCAATAACAAAGCCCCTTCAATATCTATCCCTTTTTTTTATTGTTTAATTCGACAATGGGGTGGGGGCACTTAGGCTGAATCCAAAGCCCATTCAGATTGGTCACATGACCTGGCAACCTGATATAAATTAAGCTGGCAAAAAGGATGGTGTAACTCAAACACCAGCTTTCTTGTGTATAGGATTGCTCCCTTAAGTCAACTAAATCACACCGATAATTTTCCAGGTGATCCAGCTTTTTCCTACCGAAATTTATTTGATCTGTTAAGGCTGAAAACTTTTTCAATTTCCCCCTCCCTTTTATTCTAAATATTTTAAGTCTATAGAATAGAGCCTTCAGTAGCAAAGCACTGCCAATGGGTGCAATACTACCCCTCGATCTGCCAGATTGAACAAGTTGGGATTCATCACAGTGCCTTCATTCTGGCTCAACTGTAGCTAAGCCAAGATTTGTGGAACATATGCCCTGAAAAAATGGGTGTTCCGAGGGAGAGGAGCGGGACTAGGCAGGGGGACACACACTGGATCATCCTGGTCACATGACCTGCTAATCTGGCGTAACATATGTTGGCAAAAAGGGTGCTGTAAATCAAACTCTGTTTATAAGGCATGTTTTCCGTCTGCCAGGCTTAGATTGACTCAGTTGGCAGTAGCAGACTTTTGATCTAGCATGGTGTTTTGATCTAGCAGACTTCACACTGGTTCAACTTTATACTATACTATACTATACTATACTATACTATACTATACTATACTGTACTGTACTGTACTGTACTATACTTGGGATTGTTCCTTTTGTATTTCTGTTTTTTGACAGCTGTTTCAACATTTTAAAAAACTAACTATTCTCTAATTTTGCACTATGAATGATGCCACTGGGTTGGTGGAGGCATGTTTAACGCTATTTATATCCGACCATGCATCATTTCAGATGCATAAATCTTAATGCTTCTTGAATTAATGTTGTGATAACAGGAACGCTAATAAAAAGAATCCCCTGTCAATTTGTACCATCGTTTACATTTCAGCCTTTCAGTAACGGGTAGAGGAAAGCAGATTTGCCCAGTGACTAATTGTTCTTACCTTACTTTCAAATCCAAGTGTATATTCTTGCTCAGTTGCCATTATTGCCAAGGTGCTCCATTGGACTATCCGTCTTGGAACTCTGATACCCAAGTTCACATTTATCTTCAACCATAGTTAACTCTAAGGCTGCTTATACTAACTTAACAGGAAGTAACTCCTATAAAGCTCAGTGGGACTATTGGAATAAATGTGATTATTCATGTTAATGTCTCTGAGCCATCTGTAAAATAACAATAGTAGAAGTACCATTGTGTGCTTTACATCTAAAAATCCATGTTTTGAGATGCTTAGAAGTTTGGAATCCAGGAGAGAAAGTGGCAACGACAGATGATTGGCTGGGAAGAAGGGGAGAAAAAGTTTGTCAAAGAGCAATGGGATGCTGAGACTTGCTTCACGGGTGGGAAAGGAAAGGTGGAACTGGAAGAAGATGGACCAGGTTCTAAGCCAATTAGGAAAATTCTGGAGCAAAGATCTTTGAAATGAGTAGTACTGGGACTTCTTAACCATCTGTGTGATTTGAGATCAAGGCCCTGGATGTATAGGCATCTTTTCTAAAACAGAAAGGGAGATATAGAAGGAGGATAAAAGTTTCACAGGATTGCTTTTGTGAAGGAAAGTGATGTCTCTTTGTGTCTGAAAGATTCCCAGCTTCTGGAGCCCAAAGCTTCAGCTTTTGTGCTCAAGTTGGGGTATAATGATTAAAATAAAACAAAGTCTAAAATCTTGTCTGGCTGAGTGAGGATGGGTATGACACATTCTGAAGTGGAGATAGCCTGGAAGTAAACTTGCAGACAATCTTGTTTCTTCCTAGCTTAGCAAAACAAACAAAAAGGGTAGAAATAAACATGCAACTGAAGACATTAGCTGCCAGCCAGGTCTCTTCACAGCAGAAGCTTTGGGTTATGATTTGCCAATTTAATAAGTGATATCCAGGGAGGCCCCAGGAGGTCAGGGTTGGAGACAACAGGTATATCAGAGGGGTGATGATTTTGTGCCAGATAAGACAGCATTTCATAGAAGGTGCTACACCTGGCCCTTGGCAATCAAAGAGGTTTCTCCTGTGTCTTCCATTTCTAAGACTAGAATGGAGACTTCCTTTCTAAATGCAGCCTTCCTATCTCAAAAGTAATCAAAATTAGGGCTGTTTCATAACACCACTCACAAGATTATTTTGAAGGAAAAAATATAAATATTTCAAATCATTGTTCACATTAATGGACTAATATAAGTAACAGTAGTACATGCATCTTAATAATAATTCATAATTGATTATTAATTTGATCTCCATGATAAATTTGTTTTACATCTGTCCTGCTTCATTAGCATATAACTTTATAAATGCTTCTTTGCTCATGTTGAGTGCTTCAAGTAGTATGTAGTGTCGAGTGCTGGACTTGGATGATGGAGATTTGAGTTTAAATTCCTGGTTACCTTTGAAACTCACCAGGTGACCTTAGTTGTTGTACAAATAAAATGAGACTTAGAAATGTAATAAATGAATAAATAAACACAACCTTTTACCTAATTTATTCCAGAAAATCCCAATTAGTTACGGTGGCAAAATAAGTGTTGCAATTCAGAAAAAGTGGCTGAAGAGTGAATTCTTAGCTTTATTCATACCAGGTTATTCTGTTAGTTAAACATAAATCCTGCTGAAATGTCATGGTATATTTTTAATTGCAACTAAAAATGCCGAATGCCATGCTTAAATTGACAGGATGTGTATCTTCATAAAGCTGAGAAATATGGATATGTGATCTAAAATGTAAGCCTCAGTCTCAGTGTAGTAGAAACAGTGGTAGGAACGAAACGAAATGTGTACGTTCTGTAATGAATTTTTATTTTCTTATGTATTTTTCTAGCTTATGTTCCTGAGGAAGAACTGAAAGCAGCAGAGATCGATGAAGACAGCGTGGAGGATGACGGACTACCTCTGGACATCCAGGAAACTGACTACATGTGCAATGATGAAACGGAGATCAAAGAGGCTCAAAGTTACCAGAACTCTCCAGTCAGCACAGCAACGAATCAGGACGCAGGTTATGGGTCACCATTCAGTGAAAACAGTGACCAGCTGGCTCATTTCAAAAGCACTTCCTCCAAAGAAGAGAGAGAAGATCACCAATGCTTGGACAATGCTTCCTATCCACAGGACAGCTTGGCACAAATAAAAGCTGTCTATGCAAATTTACTATCGGAGTCTTGCTGGTCTAGTTTAGCTTTGGATTTAAAAAAATCAAAGAGTAATGAAAACAGCCAGAAGGAAAATACCACTAATAGCAACTCTACTATCACTACCCCAAGTACCAATACCAATACTAGTACTAGTACCAGTACTAGTACCAGTACCAACACTAGTATCACTACAAGTATCAGTAGTACTAGTAACAGTAACAATAACAGTGGTGGCTCAGGTTATGACTGGCATCAAGCGGCATTAGCCAAAACTCTGCAGCAGACCTCATACGGACTTCTCCCAGAACCTAGTCTATTCAGCACAGTGCAGCTTTACCGGCAAAACAATAAATTGTATGGTTCTGTGTTCACTGGTGCCAGCAAGTTCCGGTGCAAAGACTGCAGTGCAGCATATGACACACTAGTGGAACTAACAGTGCACATGAATGAAACTGGACATTATCGCGATGACAACCGAGATAAAGAAGCTGAAAAGACCAAACGGTGGTCAAAGCCCAGAAAGCGATCACTTATGGAAATGGAAGGCAAAGAAGACGCCCAGAAAGTGCTTAAGTGCATGTACTGCGGCCATTCGTTTGAATCGTTGCAAGACTTGAGCGTCCACATGATAAAAACAAAGCATTACCAGAAAGTGCCTCTGAAGGAACCAGTACCAGCCATCACCAAACTGGTGCCTTCTACCAAAAAGCGAGCACTTCAAGACTTAGCTTCACCTTGCTCACCTGAGCCGACGGCGATCACTTCGGAGAGCACACTTAGCGAGGCAGGGAAGGACCAGAAAACTGCCAACCCCTACGTGACTCCAAACAACCGCTATGGCTATCAAAATGGTGCTAGCTACACTTGGCAGTTTGAGGCCCGCAAAGCCCAGATCCTAAAATGCATGGAGTGCGGCAGTTCTCACGACACTTTGCAGCAGCTGACTGCTCATATGATGGTCACAGGACATTTTTTGAAAGTAACTAATTCTGCTTCCAAAAAGGGGAAACAACTAGTATTGGATCCTGTGGTAGAAGAAAAGATCCAGTCCATACCTTTGCCTCCCACCACACACACGAGATTACCAGCTGCAAATATTAAAAAGCAGCCCGATTCTCCGGCCGAATCTACAACTTCTGAGGAGAAGAAGGACATGGAAAAGGAAAAGGTGATCGTTAATGAAACAGACAAAAAGATTAAAGAAGAGAATGAGGACTCTGCGGAAAAATTTGAGCCAACGGCTGTGTATCAGTACCTCAGAGAGGAAGATCTAGATGAAAGCCCTAAAGGTGGGATAGATATATTAAAATCCCTGGAAAATACAGTGACAACAGCTATAAGCAAGGCTCAGAATGGAGCACCTTCGTGGGGAGGCTATCCAAGCATTCATGCAGCTTACCAGCTTCCGGGGACTGTTAAGCCCATCCAGCCAGCTGTGCAGAGTGTTCAGATGCAGCCATCGTATGCCAGCAGCGTAAAATCCTTGTCTTCGGAACACAGTGCACTGATCCATTCACCAGGGAACCTGACGCCACCACCTCACAAAAGCAACGTCTCTGCAATGGAGGAGCTAGTGGAGAAGGTCACGGGCAAAATCAATATTAAAAAAGAAGAAAAGCCTGCAGAGAAAGAGAAATGTTCTCCAGTCAAGCCATTGTCACCTGCTGCTAAGGAGAACAAAGACTTTCCAAAATCAGAGGAAACCAAGCAGCAGCAGCCGCAGCAAAAAAAGGGCCCTGAAGCAGAAGTGCAGAAGGTCAAAAAGGACAGTCCAGCAGATCCACATGCACTTAACGGTACCGAGCTACCTAAAGCAAAAGTCACAAACGGCTGTAATAAC
This sequence comes from Darevskia mixta, assembly GCA_034641385.1. Classification (NCBI taxonomy): domain Eukaryota; kingdom Metazoa; phylum Chordata; class Lepidosauria; order Squamata; family Lacertidae; genus Darevskia; species Darevskia mixta. Next base: position 15,969,632 of record JAWWNH010000011.1, read on the forward strand.
TTGGGCATCATCACAGATCATTCAGCTGAGCCATCATTCATCAATCCACTGAGTGCTTTACAATCCATCATGAATACCCATTTAGGCAAAGTTTCCAACCCTGTAAGTCCTTCTTTGGACCCTTTGGCTATGTTATATAAAATTAGCAACAGTATGCTGGACAAACCCATTTACTCGACAACTCCGGCCAAGCAAGCTGATGCTATCGACCGGTATTATTACGAGAACAGCGATCAGCCTATTGATTTAACGAAGTCCAAAAACAAGCCCCTGGTTTCCAGTGTGACTGATTCGGTCTCATCTCCTCTGAGGGAAAGTGCCCTGATGGATATTTCCGACATGGTAAAGAACCTCACAGGGCGCTTGACCCCCAAGTCTTCGACACCGTCTTCCGTGTCAGAGAAATCTGATGCGGATGGGAGTAGCTTTGAGGAGACGCTGGACGAACTGTCACCAGTACACAAGAGGAAAGGTAGGCAGTCCAACTGGAACCCTCAGCATCTTCTAATCCTTCAAGCCCAGTTTGCTTCTAGCTTGAGGGAGACTCCTGAAGGCAAGTACATTATGTCGGACCTAGGCCCACAGGAGCGGGTACATATCTCTAAGTTTACTGGTCTTTCCATGACCACAATTAGCCACTGGCTGGCCAATGTGAAGTATCAATTAAGGAGGACAGGTGGAACTAAGTTTTTAAAGAATTTGGACACAGGTCACCCTGTTTTCTTTTGCAATGATTGTGCCTCTCAGTTCAGAACTGCTTCTACGTACATAAGTCACTTGGAGACACATTTAGGGTTCAGTTTGAAGGACCTGTCCAAATTGCCACTAAATCAGATTCAAGAACAGCAGAATGTTTCAAAGGTCCTCACAAATAAGACTTTAGGCTCACTTGGAATTGCTGAGGAGGACTCAGGCTCCACATTCCAGTGTAAGCTCTGTAACCGAACATTTGCAAGCAAGCATGCAGTGAAACTGCACCTTAGTAAAACACATGGCAAGTCCCCCGAAGACCATCTGATCTATGTAACTGAGTTAGAAAAACATTAGCGTCCAGGTAAGCAGCCAGGTATGCAAGTGACCACAGGAACATTGCACTAAACTTCTTCATAGTACTGCACTAGGCCTGATCTGAGCCTCTGAAATCAGTCTTACTTTTGTTGCTGAACTGCCTATCTGGACCTTGGTTTTTCTTACATACATTTTGTAGTTATATTTATATGCTCTTTGTCTGATCTGTGCATGTTTTTTTAAAACCTTTCTTTTCTTTTCTTTTTCTGTGAGTCAAAGTCTGACCTTTATTTTCAACATCTGTCCTTGATGTTAAGCTATCTTTTGTAGAATATAGTGGGAGACACTATTGAGAGACGTTAATTTAGCCGTAAAGAAAGACACAAAGAACAATAACAAAAAGACATCCTAAAATTACAAAGTTGCCATGACAATAAAGGTCACAGAACCCTGTAGTGTCAGTTTTTTTAACCCTCTGAGGACTGTAATAGCATTGTTGTGCCTTTCCCAAAAGAAGATTTTGTGTTTTAATTTTTAAAAAGGCATTTCATCCTAACAAAACTGTGTTAAAATGTCAAAAAAAAGCCCTTTAAAAAATTGCAGTCTGATTTGCAGAGAAAAGATGCATGCAGTTCTTTGACGATGATGAAAAGCTATGAAGTGCTCAAGGGGTTAGAAAACCACAGTCGTGTTTAAGAAAATAAAAATAATAAACCAAGTTGCCACTATGCCCAAATCCTCTGGATGCTGAAAATTGCCACTTGGCTGGCAAAAAAAGTATGCAAGTTATTTAAAAAAAATGTAAAAATGCTTTTTTTCCCCCTTTTCTTTTTTCCCCTGTAAGATACTGCAGTTTATAGTTATTTACAAATGTAAGCTTTGGTACAAGCTGACCTTTCTATAGTGTGCTGCATTGGTACATTTAAAGCAAAACAGAAAAAAGTGGGGCAAGTGTTGGATTCAGTTCCTTGTAAATTGCCAGCATCAGCTTAGGGGGAAAAAAAAAGTACATGTTACATATCGTACCATTTTAAACTGTTCAACTTCCTTTGTACCTTCTGGCTGTATGCTTTTCTCTTTTAACTTTTTATATTGTCATTTTATATTCAATTTCTGTGTATATAATGTAAAACCACACTTTTTTTGAATAAAATTTAGTTCCTGCAGCTTGAGTTAAATAGAGAAATTTTACTGGCACCTGCATCTTCCCAGATGCATGTACTCAAAGGAACTATCTGACAAAATAAATAAATAAATAAAAATAAAGCAAGCAATGCACTATGAATTATACATTTTGATGTTTTATCATTAATATTGTACAGTACATTTTTTTTGGTTCACACAATTAAATCCACTGTTTTCTCAAGTGTAAAATAAACCCACATGCAGTTCTTGATTTATGTATATTGTGATGTCGTCATTACTTTGCCTTTGAGGTCTTCATTTCAGCAGCGAAGAGGTTTCAACCTGAAGTATGTTTGGAGTCATTTGTGTATTCTAATATGCTGCGTTCTGTCTCCTATGTATTAGTGATACCTCAGAATGTTATTGCAATGGTTTACATGCTCATGGGTGCAAACTTGTGACTTTACTGGTTAGGAATGAGCGGTGTGTTCATCCCTGAAATGTAAGACCTTTTTAAACGCTGCCCTGCCTCAAGCTGTATATAAACTCATAATAGGTACCCAGCTGCCTGTTGTCTGGGTCCCATTTGTGAAAGATTGCTCATCACATGCCTGCATCCTTCTGGTGGCCCCTCCAGATGCAGATCCCATCAGCCTCAGACAACAGAGATTATGGGAATTGCTGTCCAACAGCATATGGAAATCCACAGGTCCCCCACTACTCTAGTGGCTATAAAGCTTCCAGCTCACTTCAGATGGCAGGGGAAATACATTAGCAGGCCACATTTCTCATAATTTCCCACCCGCTCTCTGAACATTTAGATTCTTTCTGCTGTTGAGTATAGAAAGTGATGACCTAAAGCATACATCTTCAGACAGTGGGTCAGGAGGACCCACAGGTGGTTTGTGAAGCCAAAGCAGGTGGGTCGTAGTAAAACTGTTGCCACCATGTTGGACTCCAGCTTAGGCTGACCGAACCAAACAGCCACTATATACATGTCTAGACTAGGACACTTTCTCCTGATGAGATGCTCATTTTATCATTATCCATGAGTACTGCAATGTGGCTGGGGAAGTGAATGAGCCATTTCTTAATAAGATACACATTTCTGGCCAACCACATTCTCATGCCTTTTTACTAAAGTGCAAATCAAAAGTGAAAGTGGGATCCTGTTGGGATTCAGAGATGGGCCTTTGTTCTGGACCAAGTCTGGACCAGTTGAAGACCACTGCCATAGAGTGGCAGTGGAATTAGGGATCACGCCAATGTCAAACTCTAAGAATATGAAAGGAATGTGAAAGGAGTAAATGTATTGGGCTATAAGAATATGAAAAAGTGACTCACCTTCATTGCAGGTTTTTAAACAGAGGTTGGATGCCCATCTGTCAGGGATTCTTTAGCTGTGATTCTTGCATTGTCTGTCAGAGACGCATTTACCAGCTCTGAAGTCCAAACGTTGAGCTCAGATTTTTAATACCTGGGAAGGCTCAGGATGCATGGAGCAAATGGTGGAGCTCAAAACTCCAGGAAGCTTGTCCACATCCTCAGGCTACACAAATGGAACCCTGTCTTACAAATCATGACAACATGGTGTCCTGGCTACATCCGTCTCTTGATTCTGTCAAAACCACATCATCCAAGTTGGTATGAATGCAAGTGGTTTTTCTCTGCAAAATGTAATCTAAATTGGTCACAGCAACCTTTTGAGTCCTCTGACCTCTTATCACCTATTCTCCCAAGCCTTGTTACCCAGAAAAGCTCCACTGGCCGACATTGCGTAGATGCAATTGTGAAAAAGTAAGATTTCTTTGCTACCATCTCCACTGCAGAGTAAGTCCTAAATCTGTTTCTCACCCATGTCCGTGAAAAGGTTTAACTTTGTCAGATAAAGATCTGCTCATGACAATGGAGAATGTCATTGGCTCCCCCAGTCACGGATCAATATAGTCCTAAACCAGAACATGAAATAAGATCTAAAGTGTGTCCTGTCGCATGTGTTGGACTGTATGTCATTTGACACATATCCATGGTTGTTATAGCAGCCATAAAATCCCAAGCCGACCCATTTATGTTACAGGCTCCCAAAGACCATAAGTTTTGGGATCCTCAACACCACTGCCAGCTCAGACAGGCAGAATGTTAGGCAGCGGAATAGTGCAATAACAGAAACTCAATCCTGTCTTGAGTCCCCAGGAGCAGCTACAGACCCTTACAAGTGGCTGATCAGGTGTCTTGCCAGGAAGATGGAATCTGTAAAGACCCATATTTACAGATACTGCACCCATCTCTACCCCTCAAACTGCTTGGTGGTGTGTGTCATACCTGGTGGACACACCAGGGAGATATTTACATCTCGCTCTTCATTCCATGAAGTCTTAGTGCTAGAAACACAGTCAACGTGCTCATCCTAGATCAGATCAGGGATTGTTAGCACCTTTCCCTTACACAACATGGTGCTTGCAAGCAGCACTTTCAGACCCGAGGGAGCTGTAGTTAAGCCAGCAGATTTACTAAGGTCGAGTAACAGTGGAGATGGCACAAAGGTGTCTGACTTGCCTCCTGTCCATTTGTCACCTCTGCCTCCCACTGCCATAGCACCTTCTGTCCTTTGTGGTGGTCTTTCCTGACTCCCTATTCATTTCTCACCCTTAAACACATTTAAACTCCATTATCTTAACATTCCTTAACACGAAAACATGCCTAATACTGCTGGTGAAACACACCCATATTATTAACAAGCCCACCGGTACAACAGAGGACAGACAGGAGCAAAATGAGAAGTAACTCCCAATCTACTTATTTCAATGATTCTTCAGTAGCTGAAAGCCCTTTAGTGGTTGAAAGCCCTTACACCATACTTCAGTGCTAGTTCATGCAATGCATTTGAAAAAAAAATGATGCATAACATTTCCTAAAGGTAAATTAACAACAGAATTTCACTAGAGTAAAGTAGGCCCCAAGCTTTGTACACTTTGTACGCACCTTACCCCAAGCTTTGTATACTTTTCTTGCAAAGTAGTGATGCATAGCTTGGCATAGTGTAGAAGTATTTAATATCTGCAAAGATTAAAAACAACTAAACTCTGCCCCTGATTGTTCCCACTGTGCGTTTTGTAAGTACTGTAAATCTGTTAGATAAAAAATATTTTCTGGAGCCTATTCCATAAGTAGGTTCCCACACAAATGTAAGATTTTGCTTGTGGGTCCATTTTTGAACATTCACACAAACCATTCTGGCGCATTGTTTCTGCATATAAATTTTCATGAGATGACTTCACAAATTATCCCATGAATGCCAAATGTTTTGTTTTTTTCTGGGAGAGGCACAAAAAGTTAAGAGAGCCGTGTAAGGCTTCTGAATTTACACATGCCACCATTTGTGCTTTGAAAACACAGGTAGCAAAGCACCCGCAAAACAGCCACTGGAAATCCTAATGGCTTTTCTGTTATAGAAATCAGCAGTGGGACCACAGTACAGGAGCAGGTGGTTTAAACCATGAACCTGTGGCCCTCTAGATATTGCTGGTCTATAACTCCCATCATCCCTGATCATTGGCCATGCTGACTGGGGCTGATGGGAATTTGTCTTGTTGAAAATTCCACTCCCAGGTGATTGTTTGCCTCAACTAGGAAAAGTTGCATGCACATCAGGGCAAATCTGAGGAAAGGGCAGCTTTTGGAAGGACAAATTTAAGCAGGAAAGGGTTAAGGTCACCTGCTTCACAATCCCAACCTAGAAGCCAAGGTTTGCCCTTTGCTTCAGATTGTGGTTAAGGAGGAAAGGGCTCGATCAAGGCTTAGATGTCGTGCTTCACTAAAAAGACTGGGGAGAGAAAGCAGTTGTGAGTGCATTCCAAGCTTTGTGCTGTCCCAGGAAACCATGGCTTGGCTTACATGCAGATGGCTCTTACCTCTTGTTAGTGGCAAGAAAGAAAGAATATAATGCACAAGCCCACAAAACAGCTGGTACTTTTTCATATTCTTATAGTCCTCTGAGGCTTTGACATTAGTTCTTACTTAGAATACAAGAAGACAGACCTGTACTTTTTAAATATTGCATTTTGAAGTAAAGCTGAGTGCTATCACATCAGGTGTTTCCCTTAATCTTTATTTCTGTTCTGTTCAATGCAGATGTCACTTAGAATGTAAAAGTGAGCTGTCAGGGCCTTCAGTGCTCCATGCTATGAGTGCTGTGACAATTAATGCATGTGAAAGCCAGGCATCCACTATCCATTACATATTTTGAATGGGTATTCCGTAGGAGCACCTCTGAGAGGTTTGCTTTTCAGGTATTGCTGTCGTGACTTGGATGGATGGAGACAACCCGATTTTAAATGGATCAGCTGTCTTTTTTCTTTATAAATGGATCAGTTAGTAAATGAAAATATATGTTGCTGTAAATCAGGAATGGTGGTATTTTGAGCCTGGTTAGTGCTGAAAAAGCTTTCTCGCCAAGTATCTCCTGCTTGTTCAAAGATGTGCACCAGCAAATGTGTCTGTAGATGTTAATGATATGCACAGTTTCTGAAACCATGGTAGACAAATATAGATACAGGTGTGACCATGTTTAGGAACAGCATGTAATTATAATGACCAGATTTTAATTGTTTGGGAAATCATCTTGCCAGAATCAAAAGATGAGCACAGATTCTTTGGACTTTTACCAATATGTAACAGAGCATTTTTTTTACCCTACAGTTCTATATATAAGATCTCTCTGGCCATTAACAACTTCCATTTGGAGTAGAACCAACGTCTTTATGGAATTGCTCACAAATAAATGGATTGTGGCCTGCAACCCATACTTGACTGCTTAATGGCAAAACTGATTTCGCTGGTGAATGCTTTCAGCCTTAATATGCATGTATATTTCTTTTGTAATTTGCAATTACAAAATTGTAATTTGTCCTAAAAAGTTGTTTAGGAACAGCTAATGTGGTGCCCTCTAGATATTGCTGGAGTACAACACTCATCATTGCCAGCCAGCAGTGTCATGGATAGTGGGACTTGTAGTCCAACAGTACCCTGAGGGTGCCATGTTGGTTACTCTGTTTGGTGTTTTATCAAAATGAATGTGTGTGTGTTTAAAAACAACAAGAGCAACTGAAGCCAATATCCTTTGCTTTTAAAAAGACCATGTACATTATTTAGAGTCCTATTTTCAAGCCAGCATTCTTCAGTTTTCTCTACTGATTTCATGTTAGCCAAGCCCGTGTTGTATCTGGAAAGCATATTCTACTAGTGCCAGAACATGCCACAGAGGTCTTTTAAATTTCCTCCCCCATCTCCATTGGTAAATACCTGTGTTCTATAGGGGATTGAGCTATTTAGGTATTTTGTTTCACTTCAATTACCGGGTGATTATGCATTTTAGGCCCAAGGGATTATGGAAGAAGAAACAAAACTTTTGAAGTTATTATGTAAAATAAGATTGTGCTTTGCTGCCATAGGCTTAATTCTTCTTTCCACAATAGCCTTAGAAATCTTTGTTTGTTTTACTACGGGCCTGAAAACATGACTACGGGATATTTAGTTGTAGGTGAAGAGGTTGCCTGGGACAAATAAAAGCTCTAAAGTGGACTCTGACCTAATACAAATGGCAGGAAAGCTCCCTTGGAAATGGTAGGTGTAGAGAGTGTTCTCAACGCTAGATGACCCTGCTGCCTTTGAGGCATTTCATGGCATCACTGATGAGTTTTGAAAGATTCTGGTATTAAAATCACTTTTTTTAAAGCAGCAAGGAAGACTGTGACTGGACAATCCTTCATCCCTGTGTTTGAACAATTGCATTAAGGCAAACGTTCTGAGAATACCACATGGTAAAGTATGGAAATGGCAAGGTAGGTGAAGTATGATTTCTCCCAAGACCTTGGTTGTATTTTGGTTTTCTTTAATTATTATTTAGCGGCACCGCACAAAGGGCTGTGTGACAGAGTTTAGAAATTCAATATTTATCCATTGAATTGGAGATTGCTACTGGGGGAATGTCTTTGTAATGTGTGTGCTATGTATGTGTGTATGTTTATTTTTTACTCTAAAGCAACTTAGGAAAGGTGGGTATTTTATTAACATCGGCTGCCGTAAGTAAGCGACCTACATAACCTTTCCAAGCCACTCATAAAGAAAGGAAACTAAGTGCCTCAGGGCCCGCATACATATTGTAAGCCTCTCTTTATTCTGTTAAAACATTCAACATGTATTGTGTCTCCCTCCTTTCAAGAGCAGCGCAAGCTACCTTTTGTCTTCAATGCATCTTTCAGTGTTTACATTTTGCCAACAATAGGAACAAGAAGGATCTTGGCTTGCCCCTTTTGTGAGTCAAATAGCTTGAATTCTATGTAGTTATTTTGTTGCGGAGGATGGTATGCTTCAGAAGTGTTCACATGTACCTCTGAAGGGGCCTAGTGCTTTATAAAAGTTCTAGTTCATTATATATATATATATATATATATATATATATATATATATATATTTCCCCATGTGAGCTCGTGGACCCGAAAAAAGCGCTTTCATCAGGCACTGTGCCCCAAAACACACATTTTGTGGCACAGCACGAGATTGCGGACCCCCAAAAACGCTTTTTTCAGGGCGAGACCTTGGCTCCAAATGGCCACTGTACTCTCGCGGGGGGGGGGGGGATGTCCTGATTTTCCGGGGCAGTTGGTGGGTATGTATTATGTTCTACTTTTAAAAGATTATCATCCCGATACCCTTATACACACTGTTGAGTGCAGTTATGATATTGGCACCCAATAAGCTATGATTTACAATGCAGAGGCCAGACTTGTGAACACATGCATCTTTCATTTTTTCTTCTCTGAAGTGACTCCTTCCTTTCCCAGTGTTAACCATAGTTTAATGTTACATGTGCATTACTGCAAACCATGGTTAATGTGAAAAGCAGTGACTTGTCTGTGACTGAGGTACCATTTCCCATACGTGCATGCTAAACCACTGAGGCCTTTGTTCCTGTTCATAGTGCCCTCACATCTGACATTAGAGAAGTGGTGACAGGGGCGTCTTACCCATAGAGGCTAGTGGTGCGGGGCGCCAAGTTATGGAGGGCGCCAGGGAAGAGGCGGAGGCTGGACGCGGCGCCTCCCGGCATCAGCTCGCCTCCCTCGCCCACCTCCGCCATGCCGCGCCGAAGCAGTGCCGCGCCCGGAGCCTCTGTCTGCCATGGCCACCACGGCATGAAGCAGCCAGCTGAGCTGGGAGGCGCCGCGTCCAGCCTCCGCCTTTTCCCTGCTGGAGGAGCCATCCTCCAGCCGCTGCCCACCTCCTCCAGCCCTGCGGGCAGCGCTGTCCTCCCTAAAAAACTCTGGGAAACCTGGGGGGGGGCGCCAGAGGGAGCTTTGCACCATGGCGCCGGATATGCTTAAAACGGCCTGAAGTGGTGACCAGGAACTGCCACCCAGGCTATGGCATTTTCCATGATGTGCTTGGTGTTCACTCTTCATTCAGCATCAAGTTACAACTGTGATTTGATCAATCATTTGAGAATGAAGGGAGGTATATAAAGTGTTTTCTGTTGCCCTTTTCTGCTTTTTTATAAGACATTTTAGTTATTTGATTATTGTGCTTTTGTTGTTTTAATTGTTAAGGTATTTTTGTTAGCTGCCATGCAAATCTGTGGTAGTATACGTATTTGAAATAATAAATTAATATTATTTGTTACATTTCTTTACTGTCCTTCATCTGAAGATCACAGGGGAGGTTCACAACATAAAAATATGAAATGAAAGCATAGATTGCATAATAAAACAAAACTGAAAGTAAAACAAACCATGCAAATAAAAGTCAGTAAGTGATGTGCCGTGCAAATTTACTGGTATGATTTTGTCTGCACAGAAAATTTCTCTTATGCTTCCCATTTCTTCTCTCTCCTCACTCACATATAGACTCAATCCACACTAACATTATACAAACACGCTCATATGTATTCCCTATATGAACCTGCCTGGGTTTTAAAATCTTTGGGAGAGGTCCTTCATTTGGTCCCGCCACCCTCACAGGCATGCTTGGTAGGGACATGGGACAGGGCCTTAGTGGTGGCTGCTCCCAAAATTTGGAGCTCCTTTCCTAGAGAAGCTCCCTCCTTCTTGTCCTTCTTGTTTCAACAGGCTTTTTTGGGGAACTGACTGCATTGCTGTTTTTATTGCAACTGTTTGTATTTTTACATATGTACATAATTTTCCTTCTATCAGTGTTTAATTGATTCCCCCCCTCCCAATGAGTCAAATGATATTAAACTGTGAAGAAACTTGGTCATGACATAAACCCATAGGAAACCCCAGTCTAAAAATCGCACAAACGCTTAGACAGCGCACATACATGCGCCCTTGCCCACATTTTCTGCTGTCATTCCTTTCCCCCGATTGTTCTGTTAAATGTAACATTTTTCTTTAAGCCCTGGTTAGACTTAGTTTGTCACTGTGAGGTTCCAATGTATAACATCTTATTTGTTGTCATGGAAGCACAGTTACAAGCTCAATGTCACAAAAGAGCCATCCTCCAACAAAACAATGAGAATTGGCAGAGCAACTCAGCAAGTCACCATCCTTCTGTAGGTTTTGAGGGAGAAAAAAAAAACACAGCAGCCAGGCCTTTTGAAAGGGAGCAAGTGTTTAAATGTTCCAGGTGGCTTTCTTTCCTTTTAACCACTGCAGCTTTCCACTGAAGCAAAGAAATGGTGAGGCTTGAGTTCCTGTCCAGGAAAAGTGAATGCTGCTCTATCTCAAAAAGTATTGCATTTTGCATTATAGTTTTTATATTATTGTTATTGTTATTGTTATTATCATCATCATTATCATTACTACTACTACTACTACTCCTCTCACTATTCAGTATTAACTCTGGTTGCATTAGACTGTTCCTAATCTCTGGCAAAGGACTCAGTAGGGTTCACAGAAGGGGGAGAGATTCTGTTTTGTGTTTTCAGAAGTGTAAAGGAATGTTCTGTTCTACATGGTACCTGCTACTACATTTCACGGAGAGCAGAAAACGGCAGACACTTTTCATCTTTTGGAACCTGAAGGGTTGCCTCTTCCCGCACATACCTACCTGTGCCTTGAAATCTTCATCTGAGACCTTCTTCAAGTGCCCCCACCAAGTGAGATACAGTTGAAAGGGCCTTTTCAGTAATTGCACCCCTGCTGCAGAATACCCTCCCCAGAAAGCTTTGCTTGGTGCTTACACTAATGTCCTTTCAGCACCGAGCAAATATTTTTATTTTTATTTTCCCAGGCCTTTACAAATCATTTTGTTAGTGTAGCTTCAAACTCCATTTTAGCCTTGCTGATTCTTATTCCATGCTAATATTATTCTAATGTTGCATTTTATATTACTGCATATTAATTGTTGTTGTTTTTAACATTATATTGTTCGTGAACTGCCCGGAGAAAGTTTTGTGATATGAGTGATGTAAATGAATAATGATGGGAAGGCAGTGCGCTCTCCTGCTCAGCCAAAAACTGCATGTGCAAGTTTCAAGCAACTGACCATACCTCTTTAGGAGACCCTGAGTTTAGACGGCAACATATGGGATGGTGATTGGGCATAAATAGGAGAAGTTGCCTATTTATTAATTTAATCATTATTTCTATTTTCTTAGGTTTTCATACACTACCTTCCGTTATCAACTTACTCGTGTTCATTAATTTCAGTGGGCCTACTCTGAGTAAAATGGAGTCCAATACCACCCATATTTAGGATTTTAAAGGATAAGGATGAGGAAAGAGCTTGCCATCATAAGGGGTGGGGAAGCATCTGTGTGTCGCACTACAACTCCCACCATCCCTGACAATTGGCCATGCTGGCTGGGGCTGATGGGAGCTGGAATCCCCCATCACCTGGAAGGCCACAGCTTCTCCACCTCAGCTGTTATAGAGTGAAAATTCGGGTATATTTCATTTGCCGTATGAAAAAATGAAAAGGTTTGCTGCGTTCTGCGCTGCTAGATTTAGCACCGTTAGCTTTATCATTTACAGTGGAATCCTAGGCATGCCTACTTAGAAGTAAGCCCTGAAAAGAACTGCAGCTTAACCAGGAGGGAAAATGTGCTTTACATTTAGGTAAAGTCAAATTAAAGGTAAAGGGACCCCTGACCATTGGGTCCAGTCGCGGACGACTCTGGGGTTGCGGCGCTCATCTCACTTTATTGGCCGAGGGAGCCGGCGTACAGCTTCTGGGTCATATGACCAGCATGACTAAGCCACTTCTGGCGAACCAGAGCAGCGCATGGAAACGCCGTTTACCTTCCCACCAGAGTGATACCTATTTATCTACTTGCACTTTGACGTGCTTTCAAACTGCTAGGTTGGCAGGAGCAGGGACCGAGCAACGGGAGCTCACCCTGTCGCGGGGATTCAAACCGCCGACCTTCTGATCAGCAAGCCCTAGGCTCTGTGGTTTAACCCACAGCGCCACCCGCGTCCAAAGTCAAATTAGGTAAAGCCAAATGAGCCTGTAGCCCTAAGGATATTTATCAGGGGCGATGGAATAATGTTTATCTACTTGAGTGGGATTCCAGCACCATTCTACACGTTTACTTCACTGTCTATCCCACACATAGTGTTCAATTAAGACTTACTCCCTAGTAAGTGTATTTTGAAATTCAGCCTTAGGCTCAAGCCATGGAGCTATATGCCATTAAAAATCTAAGCACTTTGTTTATTATAGTGGTCAGCTATTAATAATCCAAGCAAAGAGAGAAATGTCCAGACTGAACAAATGTTATCCACTATTGTGACGGAAAAGAATATGCACCCAGACATTGCAGTCGCATGTATTTATTCCTGGTCAAAATATGATTAGTATTATTTTTTGCAAATGCACACATAAAGAGTAACCCCAAAGGGTGTAAAGCTTCACCCACATCTTTCCCATTATCTACTGGCTTCCCAAGGTGATATGTTGTGTTTGTTCCATAAGACCGTAGAATACATAAGGGTACCAAATGGATTCGTAGGCAGTCTAGGCTTTGGAACATATCCTACATCTTAGAGGGGCAAGGCAGTGCCAGCTTTTATTGCATTCGTAACATCCTTTGGGGAATGTGAGGCCATCAGAATAAGCATAGTCCTTTTAGGGGTTAAAGATCCTTAAGCTTTAAAGAGAATATATAAAAGAAAATTTCTTTCTGAAATAATTTATGGAAATGCCGTGCTCCCTTTGAAGGTTCCATGTCACTGCATAGCACTACGCAATGTTCTCTTTCTTCACCTGTCAGGCAAGGACCACCTCGAAGAGTCTCACTACTGATTACTAGTTAATTGTCATTAATAAGTGACAACTGACATTATGGGGGCTTAATGCAGAGAGAAGTGAAAAGAGCCACAGATATTCTAATGAGCCTGACTCCTACGTGCCCTCTATTGTTGTCGAAAATGAGGAGCTGTCGTCATTGTTCAAGAGATGGGCTTCAATTGCTCTGGAAAAAAAACTCTTTTAATTTCTTTATGCATAGATAATTCGTGGTGTGCGCTCTCTCTTTCTCTCTCCCCCTCTCTCATTTTGTCTCATATACATACACTGAGTTTTAAAACACACACGCACTCAAATACACTTTGCTACACCTATTTCTAGGAATACAATTATAATAACTTTTACTAATTATCTGAATCTGGTATAAAGCCAATGCATTGCTATGAAAAAACACTTGCAATATGTTTGTGTGAGTCCACATTTGCGTGCGTAGGTGGATAGATAGAATAAACTGATTTAACTTGGAGCATCAGTATTTTTAAAAATTATAATCAAGAGAGAAATTAGGAGGGGGTGGGGAAACTGGACTAAGACCACCGAACACAAATGGAAAGCCAGAACAAAAATGATTAATGGTAGCTTAGGATTGAAAAATGTAGAAAGGTGCTCAAACGATTATGTTAGGATAAGCTTAAGCTTATTTGTACAGAATTTATGTTGCCTGGTTTTCTTATTATTGTTTCATTCCAGTTACAATGCTATATGGTCTAACTCTGGGACCTTCGGGTGAAATATGCTAAATAAATAAAGATCCTCTTTCATAGTAAAGGTAAAGGGTAAAGGTAAAGGGACCCCTGACCATCAGGTCCAGTCGTGTCCGACTCTGGGGTTGCGTGCTCATCTCGCTCTATAGGCCGAGGGAGCCAGCGTTTGTCCGAAGACAGCCTCCGGGTCATGTGGCCAGCATGACAAAGCTGCTTCTGGCGAACCAGAGCAGCACACGGAAACGCCGTTTACCTTCCCGCTGGAGCGGTCCCTATTTATCTACTTGAACTTTAACATGCTTTCGAATTGTTAGGTGGGCAGGAGCTGGGACCGAGCAACGGGAGCTCACCCCGTCGCAGGGATTCAAACCGCTGACCTTCTGATCAGCAAGCCTGTGGTTTAACCCACAGCACCCTTAATTTTCATTTAAATAGCATGAACATTGCACCTTGGCTGCAAAGAGATCATCTTGGCTGTGAAGATCTGCTCCCTGTCCCTCAGGCTGTTTTCTACCTGGCCTGGGAGGGCAGGGCCATGACTGACTACAGAAGCTGAGGCTGCTGACCGGACTCTTCGGCTGGGATATTGTTTGCAGGGGTTTGTTGCTGTTGGCTTTTTGTATCTTTGTTTTAAATCTTATTGTGATTTGTGCGGCAATTCTTCAGCTTTATTGTGTATTTTTTAATGTTCTATTTATTGTTTATAACTACTTCTGTTATGTTGTAGTTATGTATTTTTTCAAACCACCTTGAGCATGGTTTGAACTCTGGAAAGGCAGCATACAAATAAAATTATGTATGCATGTATGTGTGCGTGGTTGTCAAAGTTTCTGGAAGCAAGCACGTAAATTAGGTTCCCCTTGAAACCAGAGAGAGCCTGATGAATTATCGGCAGTTTGGAAATGCTGTGCCTGTTATAGGAATCTATTAATGGACTCGAGTGGCAGTCAGAAATTTTAGGGATCCAATGTCAGGACTGGCTGCCTCTTGTTTAATAGCCGTGTTTCATTGCATCCTGAAATCAGCCAGTGCTTGCTGTATAATCTGCATGGTAGGAAACTCATTCAGGAAGCCTGTTTGCGGGGCTGATTCCCACTGTATGAGAGTGCTCGGATTGCTTTGCAAAAGCTTCAGGTGTGCAATGCACTACAAGCAGGAGCTGTTATTTAAATCAGGTGTGAGGAACCTGTAGCCCTCCAGATGTTGATGAACCAAAACTTGCATAACCCCTGTCCATCAACCATGCTAGCTGAGGCTGATGGGAGCTGAAGTTCATCAACTTCTAGAGTGACAAATGTTCTCCATCCTTGATTTGAATGGACACACACCTGTTACACTATATGTAAGTGTAAGCCACTTGCATATGTTCCTTTAAGAAATACAGAGTGAGAAGATGTGGAGTGCAGTTTGGAACTGGTGACCAGGCAAGAGGGATGCCTGACTGACTGCTTTCTACAAAGTCCTGAACCCCTAGGAGCAGGTTGGTTATGAGGTTTTCTTTATAAGTTTCAAAGGAGTTGTGGAGTTTCCCCAAAATGATATGTTCATAGCCTGGCTATGTTCTTTTGTGTTATGAAGGGCCGAAAGCTCCATTTTCCTTTATGGAGCTGTTGGCAGCCATCTTTAGAAGGCTGCTTTAGAACTGCAGTGAGCGAAGCAAAGATAACTTTTCCTCTTTGTTTCCTGCAAGTCCAAACTGCAAAGGAGAACTTTTGGAACTGAAAGTGAAGCCAGTGCAAGAGATTGCTTCTGCATTGTTGCTGCGGAATCTAATGGCAGGACAGTAACCTAATGTTTGATGGTTTCACTAGACATAGGTTTCACTAGACACTAGACATAGGCATATGTGATTAGAACAGGATATTGCTTGTTACACAAGTGTTGCACGCTATTCGCTTTTGCATAAGTTTGTTGTTGTGATCCCCTCCAGACACTCTGAATTAAAAACCTTGATTGAAATGCAAAATAAATTAAGGGTTACAGAAAACCAGGCTGATCGCTGAATAATTTCAAGGATTTTTCAGAACAAAGATGGCAAAAGGATACTGTACTTGTCAAAATAGGAGCTTGGTGTGTTTGATTTCATGTTTGTTTATTTAAAACATTGGGGTATTGTCTTTTATCAGTGATTTGATGGTGCTTAGCAAAGATGAAGCTTAGTGGCCGAGCAGCTGATTTGCATGTAAAAGGTCCTAAGTTCACCCCCTACCCACCTTCCCCAAATCTCCAGGTGTAACTGGGAAAGACTCCTCTCTGAAACTCTGGAAAGCTGCTGCCGGTCAGTGGAGACAATACTGAGCTAGATGGTCTGATTCAGTGGCCTTGTTTGCATGACACTTTATCATGGAACAAATGTTGGTTCCTGCACTCAAGTGGAAGCCACGTCGGACGTTCGGCTTCCAAAAAACGTTTGCAAACTGGAACACTTTCTTCTGGGTTTGTGGCGTTCGGGAGCTGATTTGTTCGACAACTAAGCTGTTCGAGAACCAAGGTACCACTGTATGTTAATCTGACTGATACCATCCATAACTAAACTATGAGAGAGTGCAAGAACATTGAGTAGAAGCACCATGCTTGGTTGTGGTGGGAACATGTCAAGAAATATTGCATAGCATATTTCTATGTTGGAAGACCACACTGAGTACTTTATTTCAGAATGACTTCAGCACAGCTAATCCCTGCTGACTTGGATTGCCCTCTATCTCTTGCCCTCTATCTTTAGGATTCTAAAGCACAGAGTTGTACACAACATAATAGATGCCTATGATTTACATTTGAACAAAATGGCGTCGGTATCCCTTATTCCAAGCACAGTGGCACCAAATTATTTCTCTTTTTGGAACATTCATCTGTAGAACATGATTAGATGGGTCAGGCAAAACAGAACATAAACCACCTCCAGGGAATCGGATTGCAGTAGGGATCCCAGCATGCATTGCTTATCATAAAGTGGGCAAGTGTGAGGAAAGGGAAACCTAACAATAAGCCACAACTTTGAACTGATTCAGCTGCAACTGAGTGGGTGACTCTTTGAAATGCAGCCACACTAAAGAATTTCTACATGGCAAGTTCTTTGTGTGATTTATTAATTAATTAGGGTGTGCATTGGCACAGTTAACTTGCAATCTGCACGCAGAGCCACTTCTACAAACACAGTGGGCACATATAAGTGCCTCCACTATATTACCTTTCTAGCAGGCCCAGGCAGTCCAACTTTTTCATACTAAGTGGGCCGCAAGAGTACTTTGACATGGAACTCCTGGGGGGGGGGTTGTCACGTTCACGGGGGAAAGGAAGTGAGCCCAAAATTTGATGAAACCCACCAGCCCCCATGTTGCCTTCCTAAAGCCAAAGTGCTGAGCTTTGGGAAGAAGGCACGAGCCTATGTCAGGGTCTTAGAGCCCTTCCCAAAGCTGGGACAGCACTAACTAGGCTTTGGGAAGAAGGCTGGAGCACTCTAGGACCCTATCAGAGCCTTCACGTCTCCTTCCCAAAGCCCAGGGCCTTGCTTACCTGACTTTGGGAAGGCAGCATGAGGGCTGGGCAAGGGAATTATCAATTGTTGCTGACGGCTGCCAAAAAAGGCCTTGAGGGCTGCGTGTTGGACCACCCTGCAGTAGGCATTGGCACAGTTGCCTGAATGCATGTATCAAGTCTAGGGCTGTAATATAAACACACTAAAGGGGAAGCCTTGTTTGAACTTGGAGGGACTTGCTTCTTCTGAATAAGTATGTTTAGAAATAGATCAAAAACGGCAACATAAGAATATAAGCAGAGCCTGCCCATCTAGTCCAGCATCCTGTTCTCACAGTGGCTACCCAGATGCCTGTGGAAAATGCACAAGAGCACTCTCCCCTACTGTGGTTCTCAGCACCTGGTCTTCAGAAGCATTACTGCCTTCAGATGTGGAGGTGGAGCATAGCTACAATGGTGTGTAGGCATGCCTTCTTTTGAAGCCATCCAAGTTGGTGGCATCCCATCAATGCCTCCTGTGGGAGTGAGTTCCATAGTTTAAACTATGCGCTGCGTGAAGAAGTGCTTTCTTTTATCTCTTCTGAACAAATCCTGTGGCCTCCCACTACTTTAGCTCAGAAGATGCTTGAGCTACAAAAAAATAACACTGCCTGCTTTCTGAGTGTGGTCAAGATACTGGAGTTATTACCGGTACTTGATTACTTGCAGTGAGATGGGATGGCTTGGGTATGCAGTCACAGAACAACAACAAAAAAGAACGAAACCCGCCACAGACAGTGTTTTTCCTTTCCCCTGATGTCACTTCTTGCAACAGTTCAGCCAGCCAGCCACACTAGGCTTTCAAGTACATCATTTGATTACTCACCACTTGATCATTTACAGCTGAGTGTCTGAAATATGACCATGAAAAATAATGTTCTCCATTTTGTCCTCATGCCGTTTGTATAAGTTAGGGCTGCCATTACTGGGATTTCAAAGGCGGAATTGACGTCAGGGTGGGGTGGGGGTGGTGGTTCCAAAAGGCAGCACCTTGTCCTGGATCTTAGACAAGTCAATCCACAACTTTGGGGTTTGTCTAGAAAAAGCTCCACAACTTTGAAAGTTGAAACCTATATGGAAGTAAGTTTTCCAAAATAGTTCTTTGTTGCCTGCTTTCTTTTTAAACTTTGTTTTATGTATTATTATTTTTAATTGTTTTTCTGTTTTGCACTATCTTTAGAGAAAATAACGGAGGGTGTTTTTTTTTAAAGTCCACATACACAAAAACAAACCCACTACTGATCTTCAGATCAATCTATGTATCTCATGTGAAGCTGCTATTGGTACCTCACATCTGAGTTACGATTTGTGTAGCTGAATTTACTCCAGTCTGAGATGGTGTTTATTTTTTTAATGTTTTTTCCCCCCAGTAAGAAACATAGAATAATTCATTTGTATGCAGATGTAAAACTCGCATGAAGCATGTTTTATTAGAGATCAGTTAAATGTATACTACAATTTATTCAATACTAGTGCTAAATATTGGATATATGGTATCCATCTGAGTAAAGGCAGTCTAATTCTCCAGTTAATTATATTGTTGTACAGTAAGGGAAATGACTGTTTTATGCTGATTTCTCTAAGCCGAAAGTTTAAGCCATTCCATTTCCCTAGTTCTTGTGTCAATATTTCATATAATTTGGTTGAGGAAAAGGCATTGCGCAAGATAATAAGTGACCCCAAGTGATGCCTTTTCCTCCTTCTAATTATATCAAATTGAGTATGCAGAAGTATATAATTTTATAAACGTATAAATATAAGGCAGCTTGCTTTTTTTGGAATGATCTTTTAGCTCCCTTTACAGACAGAGCAAATGCTTGTCCAAAGTCTCTCTCGCACATACAAACACACATCCAAGTTGGAAATAATGAACAAAATTAGCTCTACCGTGATTCAAGAACATAATGTCGCCTTTCCTCTTTCTTCATGCATTCATGGCTGTTTCACTGCCCTCGCGCAACAATACTCCCCAATCCCCTTGTTTCAAAATAAATACTAGTGACTCTGCTTTTGACTGGAGCTGTCTGGTGGTTTGGAATGCAGCTCTAGCCAACATCTTAAGTAACTGGCACAAGGCGTCGGAATATAAAAATTGGCATCTTTCCACTCGAAAGTGCTGTGAAATATAGGCAGGAGGCCTGTTGTAGTGTTGCCGAGGCAAGTAAAATCACTTCCCATAAAAGTTCTTAAAGTCATGAATCACTTCATAAATTCAGAAAAAGGTACTTCCCATTATGAGGGATTATCTTCTCACTTTAGAGAAACAAAAACTGCCCATATACAGTATACACTCATCCCAACTAGCCAAAAGCAGAGCAATCTGCGCCTTCCAGGAACCTGGCCCTGTGACAAACGAAAGCCATGGGTGTGTTCGCAACAATCCAGGAACAACTTCTGTAGTGCTAACGGCTGATATTCCTGGATGGCAAATAAAACAAAGCCCCATCTATTAAAAAGTGATACTGTCATTTTCTTGTAAGTGGTTCATGCCGACAATCAGGTAGCTGTCTAGTTATCTTCCCTTTTATTAAATATCTAACGAAAGTATGAATAAAAATGTTATGTGTGTGTGGGTGCCAGACCCCTTTAATCCCTGGATCCAGCAAGTGTTAAAAGCTAATCAAGCCAGGCTAGCTTCCTTGTGAGGTGTAAGGAAAACGAAGGATGTGGCTCTGTGGGAGATAGCAAGAAGGAATAAAGCCAGTTGAGGGCTGAGAGTTAGGCGTTATGTGAGCTAGAAGCTGCGTGCAAAGAGAGCGAAAGAGAGCCATGCAGGATTTCTGCTTGAATCCAAGGCTGCGGCAATGGGAGAAACAAGAACCTTAATGCTGCAAACCCCTCCATTGCAGGCTCAGGTTTTATAGATATGTAAATAAACCATCTATCTTAAAGATGCCATAGTCCCCTCTGTGCCTCGTTTCCAAAAGCAGACGTGAGCCCTGGGTGCGTTCCTTAAACCCCTGGAACCATTTGGAGATTGGGGTGGCGTGCAACAATGCCGTCTAACTTTATCTGTTTGGGTGTTCAGACTCAATGTGACTACATTCACATTTGAGGGGAGAGCAGAGCCATGCTTGCTGGCTGCGGTGGGGCAGAGCAGCCCCCCAGGCACCTACAACACTGCTTTTTGCCTGGACAGACCAGGGTGAGCATAGGACTGTACAGTTCCACCCACAGGACTGCTTGGTTGGTAGCAGTGGCCTTGCCAGCGCAACTGCATAATCCCAACCTTGCTATATCTCTAGTCCCCTCCAAGGAAGAAGTGACACTGCAGCTCCATGCCCCGTGTTGCTAATGCTTGCCAAACCTGTCCTTTCTCCCATGCTCCTGTTGCCTAGCACAGCCGCCTTCCAAACATAGCAGGGGTAAGGTTGAAATGGGTAGCTTGCTCTAGGTTTGCAGGGTCCCAACCTGGTTTCAAATTCCAATCACAAAGCAATCTAAATTACACGTGGAATCTACATGTGCAGAGAAGAGTTCCCACTTCAGACCTTTCCCCTCCAACATGTGGAAAGTGGCCAGATTGAGTGGTGGAGATGCAAAAGAGGCGGATGGACCTGGTGAACACACACACTCCCCGCCCACCTTGCCCCTTGTGACTGTTTTTGCACAGGGACATACCTGTACCTCCCCCACAAAAAGAAAACATAAGAGCATAAGACAAGATCGCTGGACCACCTAGTCCAGCATCCTGTCCTTACCAGGGCCACTTGGTTGGTTGCCTGTAGAAAAGCAGCTTCCAACCATGGAGGCAGAGCATAGCCATCATGACTACTAGCCTTATCTCCTAGTGGATACTCGGTGTCTTTGAACAGGTTCATGTGTTAGCTCAAGTAATAATAATAATAATTTATTATTTGTACCCCGCCCATCTGGCTGGGTCTCCCCAGCCACTCTGAGCGGCTTCCAACAAAAATAAAAAATACAAGTTGGTTACCAATAAAATTACGGGGCAGATGGGGCATGCTTCTCCTGCTGTGCTACTAGATGGGAAATCCGTTTGTAACAGGTAAGTAAGGCCACAGCTTTGCAACCTAGTAAGACCAAGGGTGCATCGATTTGCACCACTATAACTGAACTTGCTGTTGCTGAAAAGTTATAGGATACTATATATGTGAATGATCCAGTGAACCAATTTCATCATACGCTATACGTGCCTTTCTCTGCGAAACGTTTCCATAATAGGCAACTGGATGTCTGCAGACCAGATCCAGGCCATAGTTGTCTGTCTGCTAGCCCACCATTCACACCTGCTCTGTAGTAATGATTAGCGACTGTAGCTCTGTCTAGCAACCAGATACTGATGGTAATAAAAGGGTTTCCTAGCAACCAAATAGTCCTTACTTCAACTGTGGAACCTGGATGTGCTGTGGTCTGGGTAGGAGGAAAATTATTAACATCCATAACATGCCTGCAAAGCAATGGTCAGGAATTAATGTATACATGTAGAGGGTCCATGTCCAAGCAATGAGAGTTCAGTGGGTGAACTTTACTTGGCTACAAGTCCACTTCCCTTGGGAGGGGTGATATAGGCTAAATTGTAGATATACTTGAGGATATTTATGTGGAAATATTTCCCTGTGTCTATGTGCAAGTTGTACGATCTTAATGAGATTTGTTGAAACTAATGGAATGAGCAGCACTCTGAGCAGTGAACTGTTGGTGAAGGCCCCTTTCCAGAAAAAAGAGAAAGCATTGGAGAATCTTAGGCTTGTAGTTTGAGAGACAAAGTGGTAGTTCAGGCAGTATCTTTGGCTCGCCCCAGCTGAGTGAGGTGACAACTGCTTAAAGTCAGCTTATTCATGTAATATCCAATACAGTTAGGCCTATACTGCAATATTGATTCCTCAGACTACACAATTGAGACCTATTGGCATTAGATGTTACGCGAATATGCAAACTTGGGATGTGCTATCCTTCCATAGATGATTGAAGAAAGCAGAAGTGTGGGCAGCCATTTGGCACTCCCTGGAATGGCTAAATTGGTTCAAAGGTATTATCAGAACTGGCCCAGAGGAAAATGTGCCACTTCGTGTAACATCCTGTCATGAGAACGACAAGTCCCAGCATTCCTTAATTCCTGCTGGCGTTTTCTGTGTTCGGGCAAGATGAACCAATAGGGTGTTTCAGCAGAAAGGAGCAGACAACACAATGATTTGGAAAGTCCCAGGAAATATGGAAGCTAATGCTCCAGTCATGATTTATAGGCCTCAGAATATGTGTGTACAAATGGTCTCCAAAGTGTACAAAGAGCGGATACCAGGTCCCAATAATAGAACAGTTTTAAAAGAGAATTTGTCCCTCATGTATAATCAATACATAGATATGCCTTCCTTGTATGTCTGGCTATAAATATAAATTGAATAGTCATATTTGTAAGGAGCATAAATAAAGACACGGCTAAGGGGCATACATAAGATAAGTCCACCATCAAATTTTCATTAAAGGCTTTCTTGTCAAATTTTCAAAACATACCAGGGATTGCTGTGTAGCATGTTAAAAACGTGAACAAAGTCTAAAGAAACACACAATGAAAATCTGGATAGTATAGATGGTTTTTATCTTCGCAATAGCCCTGCAAAGTAGGTTAAGTTGAGAGATATCAATAAACTTCAAGGATTAGTTGGAATTTGAATCTTAGCATTCCTATTCCTAGTGGAAGCCTCCAGATGATATACCATACTGACTTATTGATTTGTTTAATTTGTATCCTGCCTTTCCACCAAATGGTGCTTAAGGCAGCTACCAATAATAACACAGATAAGCACAAGTACAGCTGGCACACACAGCTGTTTGACAAAGCTGAACATGGAATTGCAGGCCACATTTTTCAGAAAGTAGGAAAAAATGGTATAAAGGATTCAACTTCATGCAACATGTGCCACCTTGCCACATTTCCTAATATACACATTTTTGGTTTGCAGTTTTGCGTAATATACACAGCATTACAAGATTTCCCTAATGCAAAGCAATTTCATATGTTATTTTCATTAATACACACCTTATTATGCACACTTTACCTCAGCAAATACATTTTTGTTCAAATTATTTGGCCAGAGAACTGCATTGTAAAATGTGGAAAACGGATAGTTGTGTTTCAGTTCTGGTATTGTTTCGGAAAAACCCCCAAACACCCTTGGATCATGTCCAGCCACTTATTGAACTCAGGAGAGTTTCCAAACTGTGTAATGCCTTAGGTTACGGTGGGGGCTGCTTCTTTAAAAATAAAATCAGAAGTCCTGCAGGATTTGTAAAAAGTCCTTAAGTATGAGTCACTTCTGGGCTGTGATACTTATTACAAATTTTCCAGGGCTTTTATTTTTTTTCAGCCGGAACTCACCGGGACTCAGTTCCGGCACCTTTCAGGTGGGCGCCACTGCCATTTTAAGAGGGGGGTGTTCATGGAGAGTTCTGGTATCTCTTTTTTTTAAATAAAAATAGCGCTGATTTTGACGGGGGGGGGAGAGACATGCAGTGCGAAATAAAACTTACTGGATAAAGCAATTAGAATCAAAATTGTGGCTTCAGCTCACAATAAATCTGCTCTATTGGATGTTTCATAATGGAGCCTGTCAGAGTACCCTGCAGCTTACAATCAGTGACCCTTAGTTTCAGCATACATTACGACCATCCAGACAGAATCGCACTGATCCAGCGGTCTGTTGTGGATGCGGGGAACTCTAAAGTGTGTACACACACACACACAGCTTTCCTCACCCATGAGGGACTCCCCATTCACTTCAGTGGAAACAACCAATCTTTGTGGGAGCATCAACTGGGAAGAGCCATCGTGCAGAAACATCGTGTGTGCATCAGAGGGAACAAAGGCTCTTTATCAGACTGACTGAGTGTGAAACAGCAAAGAAAACAAATGCTTAAAACCCATTAAGCTCAATTAGACCAAAGTGTATAGCAGATTTTTGTGGGGCTGAAGCATTTTTAATTTTCTCTGGATTGAACTCGCTCTTCTTACACAGATTTATGATAGAAAACGAGGGAGGAGTTTGTATGGTGATTTCAAGACACACACACCCCCCACTGCTTTTTTATTGCTGCATTGGGAAGAGAAGGAGGAGAATTGGTTGACAGATATTTAGCTTTTTACAACAAAGGACATATTTTTAGCACACTGCACTAAATGAGAAGTAGACACACAACTCCCATTAACGATAGTGTGAAGTGAATGTGTGGTCTCTCATTCACTGCACTGGAAATTTACCCCTAAGGGTCCACATAAATTTGAGCTGTTGACCATGTGAAATGTTCTTTTATGGGCAATAAGGACACTGAGAGTCAGGAACATGTTTTCTGAAGCTATGGCCACATAACCGATATTTGTCTGCGTAATTCTTCAATTTTTCTAGCCATAACTCTTCATTTCCCCCCTACCCAGATTCCACATAGGTTGCACACATTACTTATATAGACTGCAAAAAATAGCTGAGGGGAAAAAATGATTTTAGTGACTGTATATTTTGTTATCGAATTAGGCCCTGAACTATAATTTGCCATCTCTCTGTTTTGATGAGAAGACCTTTTCTATGTTATCAAACTAATATATCGTAGTAAATTCTGTATATTCTCTTTGTGTAATATATAATATGTGTTCTATAAAAATGAACTTCAGAGTGTGTGGGGATGGGGGTGGCGGGAGGTGGGGGGGGGAAAGCAAATACATCCTCTATCTTTTCCTGGAGAAACAAAAGAACTTGCCAGTTTGAAATTGTTTGCTGTTGAATCTTACCTTATATTTGATTATGTAAATAGAGGGGAATTGTACTATGTGGCACACGTCTTTTGGAAAATTTAATTTCTATTCTATGCCTATGAGTCTCAAACCTGAAAATATTAGCAATTGACAATAAAATAGCTGGGTTTTCCTTCCGTGTTATCAAGATGCCTCTCAAATAATGTAGGGAAAGTGCCTTTAAGAAGGTTTCCTTCTTAACATCCTGGGCCTTTTGCATTTGACAACCAAATATAAGGGGTGTGAAGGAAACATGGTTTTTCAAAATGCTTTGTAGGATTTCACCTTTATTTCCCGTCAATAGTTTTTAACACATATTATTTCCGCCCAGTTTTGAATCCTGCTACATGTATAAATTCTCAAACGACTTCTTAGTAATCCCTTCAAATAGACCAGTATAAATTGTTTGGAGTCAAAACAAATGTTCTTATTTCCCACACTGTGTATATAGAGCTCTCCACATGTCTCTTTGTAGCCAGATCATGGTTTCTTCAGACCTAGAAGAAACCACCTGCTGTTATGTAACTTGAATACACACCAAATAAGATTGTGAACACACCCAAAGAATTCTGGGCATTGTAGTTTGTTAATGGTTGCTGGTAATTGTAACTGAATGAGGAATATACTACAATGCCCAGAATTCTTTGAGGGAAAGAATGTGCTTTGAATGTGGTTCAAATGTATAATATGTACACATTCTAAATAAGAATGGAAATAAGAAAATATTTTAAGTGAGCAATTAATAAGTTTGGTTGCAGAAGTATAGCTCTCTTTGGACATCTGTTTGCAGTAGTCTATAATTAATGGCTATCCATACATTTCTTTATATGAAAGGGCCTGAAAACCTCACACAACTCAACGCTTCTTAAATGTTTGTATAGACCCACTGGAAAAACATCTTTTTATGAATAACCAAACAGTATTAAAAAGAAGAAACACACTGAAACCACTATATGAGATCTATAAAGCGGACCAAGTGTAGTATTGATTCACCCAGCTGCATCTTCTATACATTCTGATATTGAAAAGAGGTCTCAACATCATCCCCCCTTCCCTTCCCTCTTCTATATAGAATATAATGGGGGTGTTCACACATTACATTCAGCAATTGTACAAACTATATACCTCTGTGCACAAATAGCTAAACTGTACACTTGTAGCGTCACGTACATGTAATATTTAATGGGTGTACCTCATTGTGTCCCTATGTACACAATAATTGAGTTGTACAAATCAACGCTATTTCACACAAACACTTGTACAAATATAGAGACAGCTTGTATCTGTATTCAGTACAACAGTCTGAACAGGGAGATGCTGTGTTTATTTGAACATGGTGTCTGATTGACTCTGAAAATTCAGACCCCAGGAAATGATAAAATATGGTTTAGATTGATGACTCATCAAGTTTTCATGTTAAGATAAATGTAGTACGTCTGAGGCTTCAGGATACATTGATGTAAAGGAAAATGTTTAAAAGTTCGGGCCTAAAAAGCCCTGCCGTCTAAATTTCTTCTTGTGGATTTTTCCCACTGTCACACATTGTAAGGTGTCAGTACATACTCTTGACAGCCAAATTTTAAAATGATTGCACTAGAATCCCAAAGAACACTTTCACAAAAAGTCTTCCTGTTGAAATCAGTATACAAACTTGTAAGTGCTTTCAGGATCATAGCATTTAGCACCTGCACATATGCTGCAATTCCTATGCACACACCACATAAATAAAGAGACGTGTTAGCAATCTGTTTAAAAAATGCCATCACTTTAGTTGCAAAAGAGATGTTACAATCTTGATGTCATTTTATACAGTCGGTTGTAAGTTAAAGACAAAAAGAGGTGTTTAAGGTGCAACATTAAAACAGGATGTGTGAGTGTGACTTGAAAGGAAGAGGAGAGAAATGAAATTCATGATAAATGGGACAATCAGCATTACTAGAGTAGTCACTGACTGTGAGAGTCAATGTCAAAGGTCAAAAAGGAGGCGAGATTTGGAAGAGCGGAGAAACGAATAAAAGGACAGATAAGTAGCACAGCACAGGAATGGATATGAGCAAGCCAGCACAGCCAGCAATCCAAACGGCTATTTTTGAAAGCATTTGGCTTCATGCAATTTGTTTACAATGTACATGCTTAGAGCTGAAATATGCCAGACAAAGAAGCCATTTGTTTAGAGATGTCAGTGGCTTAAGACCACATTCATAAGCAATACTCGGAAGTAAATCCTATTAAATTCAAGTTAGGCCTGAAGCCCTTAAGAACGCCTTTTTGAAAATATAAATATAGGTGATAAGAGTGGAAGGTAGGAAACATGCATCATGAAGTCAAATAATTGCCCTTAGAACAATTAAATTAGGGCTTTGTATCGGAATGGTTTGATGGCACCCAGGGCCGCCGCGTCCATTAAGGCAAACTAGGCAGTTGCCTAGGGCGCCAAAATGGAGGGGGCGCTGGCCAGCCTGCCCCCCGCCTCCCGCTGCCGCCCGGTGCTGCCCCAACCAGCGGTGGAGCAAACAGCTTGGAGTGAAAAGCGTGGCGGCGGGGGCACCAAAATGGAGGGGGCGCTGGCCAGCCTGCCCCTCGCCCCCCGCCGTCGCCTGGTGCTGCCCCAACCAGCGGCGAAAACCGCGGTGGTGCGGGGCGCCCGGCTGGCAGGGGGCGGGGCACCGTACGTCATGCGCAATGACGTCACGTGGCCCGCCCTCTCGCCTAGGGCGCCAAAATCCCTAGCACCGGTCCTGATGGCACCCAGTTTCCGTAGTGTATGTTAACAGATGCAGTCTTTTGTATCTGCATTATACATCTAGGCCAGAGAAGCATAGCGAGGGCTACACAAGATAACACTAGAGGTGGCATTCCCCCTCCCCGCCCAATGACTCTGAAAGCATTCACTTGATACATAATGCAGGTTGAGGTAACATCATTGCATTGGGGCAGGAAACCTGAAAGCCAGTTCAGGCATTGCTTGTGAGTGCTGCCGAAATGGGTTGCCTATACGATCCATTTCTTATACTGGACAAACCGAGTTTGTATTGTTTTACTAAATCCATGTCCAGTCACAACTCAATGAGTAGAAAAATCCCCTTGCCAAAGCTATTCTGGCACAAACAAAAGCTTGTGTTTCAACTGCTAAAACATCTTCCTTTCAATGCAACCTAAATAAAGTTGCTCACTGCTGCCATAGCAGTATCTAAAGTCACACAACCCCACCTATAGCTACCTTTATTTTTTCCTCACCACATGGTTGTGCTAGAGCTGGGGGGTCTGAAGAAAGGAGGATGTCCTCAAGATGGAGACATTACTGTTCTGATCTCCTATTCATCCTTTTCTATTCTCCCATGTGACTTAGTATTGTGCCTCTGGACTTATTCCAAGCAATTATAGAAGAGCCACCTATTAAAAAAACCTCAAAACTTATGTCAAGGGCTGGCCTAAGAACTGCAGGCAGCTTGCAGCATCACTTGTGCTGGTGCTGGAATCCAAGCATCTTGTCCTATGCCAGTGATGGCTAACTTTGACACTCCAGATGTTTTGGGACTACAACTCCCATCATCCCTGACCACTGGTCCTGCTAGCTAGGGATGATGGGAGTTGTAGTTCCAAAACATCTGGAGTGTCAAGGTTAGCCATCACTGTCCTATGCTTTACTGCAACTGTACACTGGAGCACAGGAGTGGGCTGTAGATCAGCTTAGTGTAGGCTAAATAAATATTAATTTCCCACTTGTGCATATTATTCCTATGCAGAACAGCTGAAGATTTCTTTACCTGCAAAGCCATTCTGCACCTAAGGCTTGACAGGAAGTGGCATATAAATTGCAGTTAGATGTAACCAAAACACTCTGACTTTAATTAAGGGACCCCCCCCATTAATGAGTATAGAAAACAACAACAACAACAACACTAACACTGTTATTATTTGAACCCTGGGTTGTCTCAGCCACTCTGGGTGGCTTCCGACAAATATAAAAGTATTATAATAAAAGATCAAACATTAAAAACTTCCCTATACAGGGCTGCCTTCAGATGTCTTCTAAAAGTTGTACCTGTATAGTTATTTACCTCTCATTGACACTTGATAGGAGGGCATTCCACAGGGTGGGCACTACTACCAAGAAGGCCCTCTGCCTGGTTCCCTGTAACTTCACCTCTCGCAGTGAGGGAACCGCCAGAAGTCCCTCGGAGCTAGACAATGACTTTCTGTTCCTTTAAATTTCCAGTTTCTATATGATGCCAAAAGATAAATTACTATAAAAAGGTCAACCAAACTGTTCAAGGGACTGAGAATTTGTAAAGAGGAATAATGACATCTGGACATTTATTTATTTTTTAATCTGGCGACAACAGCTTCTGCAAAAAAAAAAAGGTTTGTTTTTCTTTTGGCAGCACTTAAAGGCGTAAAGCATGCTCTAGATATTTTAAAAAGTGATTTCCCCAATCTTTAATTTGATTTTACTTTATTTTCTTTGTTTTCTCTTGCTATAAATTGCATTGCGTTGAAGGCAAGATCGGCACAGAATTGAAATGCTCGACACTGAATTACAGGGAAAGCAAAGATCTTGTTTGCCTAATACACTTCACACTTAAGTGGCATTGTTTTTCCTGCACACTGTAATAACTGGAGATCTCTTCAGATATTCAGATGCACTGCCAGGAATAATACTCTCCCTCTCCCTCCCTCCCTGGAGTTTTCAGATAGTCCCAGAGAACATTCTAGTGTTGCTGATATGGCTCTTGTCTCTTCCCCCCATGATATTAGCAGTCAAATTCTGCAAAACAGCAATGCCTTTTAATTGTCTTACAGCCTGATTAATCCTTGGTGTGCATTTTTAACACAGAGATATCTTGTGACACACTGCACAGTGCAATAACTACAGGTGGCCTGAGGATGTTTTAAATGTAACTGTTATTAGCACCTATATTCCTTTATTAACACAGTTGAGGCTGGGTCTTGATCCACTTCAAGTAAATGACAAAAGTCCCACTGAATTTACTCAGGTTCGGTTCCTAACAATACAGCATTATAATAAGCTACAGCTGAGCTGAAAACAATGCTGTGCGCACCTTGTTCTAGCTTCCTTTTTTTTTTTTTGTATCCACGATTTGCTCATTCTTTAGGGCATAACATCCTTATTACTATGAAATCCCCATAACAAGTGTGTACAGCCATAATCACTATCTTTCCTTGATTCCCTAGGGAGACACAGTAGACAGCATACTTATCAGAATGACACCCAAAGAGCAGCTCGGATGCAGTGCATGACACGTCCCTCTCCACTTAAAAAAAAGAGAAGAAACAAGTTTGGGCTTGAAACTATTGTTAACACTTGCTCTGAAAACTTTGTGTAAAATTATGCATTACAGAGAGACTGGAGTATGAAATAAAGGAAGTTTACTTTTAGCTTAGTGCAACTGTTACACCATGATCTGGTTCAGATTCATGCCAATAAATCATGTAATCATGGGATTGCACCTGTTGTTTCACTCTACATTTTGAGGAAGTAAAAACAGAGGCACACCTGCCTGCCATGCTAGGGTGCTATACACACATGCATGATGTGGAGGATGAGAACAGGCCATCCTCAATTCCCATATTAGCTTCATGTATGCATAGAGCCTATGCGCGCTCAGGTCTTGTGGAGCGACTTACAAAGAGCTTTGTAAGATTAGGTTCAGCAAGATTGCTGGGTCTTTCAAAGGAGGGCTCTACAAAATCCAACAATCAGCTGATTGTCTGGTCTCGAGGAACACTTGGTGGGCATAAAAGGGTCACTGACAAACATTGTGATGTCGGGTGATTGATAGCTGGGTGGCTCTGCCCACATGCCAAAGTTGGCAGGTGGGGAATACAGTGGTACCTCGGGTTAAGTACTTAATTCGTTCCGGAGGTCCGTTCTTAACCTGAAGCGTACTTAACCCGAAGCACCACTTTAGCTAATGGGGCCTGCCGCTGCGCTGCCAGAGCACAATTTCTGTTCTTAGCGGAGTTCTTAACCTGAAGCATACTTAACCCGAGGTACCACTGTATAACAATCTGGCCCAATGGCCAGATCCAGTCTCCCACCCTCATAAAGTTAAGCCACCCAGAGTGGCTGGGGCAACCTAGTCAATCAAATAGAAATATCTAGGAACTTCACATCTCAAAATAACCCTTTCCTGGTCTGGTGTGTGCTGTCTTTCCTTGCTGCTAGTATGTCTATATGACAATTTGTATGAAGTATTGTGATGTCTCAGCTGAATATCTTGTGTGCAGGTTTGACTGGGAGCTCCTTGTGTAAAAAATGTGGAGCTTTCAAAGCTATCTCCCTATTTTGCCTTGATTTCAAGGCACACACACACACACACACACACACACACACACACTTCCTATCTAAGTAAATTTTCCATCACAACTTGAATTTAAATATTCTAATAAATTTGTTTTAGAAATTCTTACAGCTCCCTTGTGCAATTTGTAGGGAAACACTCTGATGCGTGTGCGTGCGTGTGTTTTTCCTGGGAGATGGAGATTTCTTTGTGCTTGGGGTGACTGATTGAATTTTACCTGAGCTAAATTATATTTGCACATTCTGGTAATTGCAAAGGGCCACACAGAGGAAACAAAGCATTGGCTGCTGTTGTACAGGGATTTCCCCAATGTATAATTTCAAATTGATATGAAAAAGGCCTTGCTATGCATTAATAATAGCAGAAAATGTAACTTGCTTGCCCGCAAAACAAGCTATAGACCTCAGGTGGATAGCATTTATTGTTAGCATGGCTTTTTTCGATTGCACACCTTCTGGAATGCAAAATAAAAGGTTTATGTTGAACGGATCACTTTACTCCTACATGACACGTGTCTGCATTATACACCATATCTCACTCCCTTTCCCTCTCTTGATACACAGGTAACTGGCATCTTATGCTTATTTCACTTATGCAATTGCATCTTTATGTTGATTACCAAAATTTTAAAAAGGACGGGAGAGTGGGAAAGCCCCCACCCCTCAAAAGAGCTGCCTGAGAACTTGCAGGAATGCTTGTGAGACATTCCCAGAGCCTGGGAAGCAAGTCGGGGTGGGTGGGTAAAAAGCCCTCTATCTTGCATGGAGGTAGGCAAGATCCACTAAGCACCAGCTTCAGACAGGTATGGATGGTTGCATGGGGCCGTTCCGGCTTTTTGCAATTTTGCTGGTGCTCATCACAGCCAGAAACATAACCCCTGCAGAAGCTGTAGCTTTCCTGTTGTAATGGAATGGACTCCTACTATAATTTCTCGCAAATCTTGAATTTTGGCACATGGCTGGATGCTTCAATATAAAATACTTTCCTATCAAAACTCAAGACTTTGAGAGGTCCGGAACGGGCCTTTTCTGCAGTGGCTCCCCATCTGCGGAATGCTCTCCCCAGGAAGGTTCATCTGGTGCCTTCATTATATACCTTTAGGCACTGGACAAAAATGTTCTTCTTTAACTGGGCCTTTGGTTGATTTGATTGACATCCTATGCCAGGGGTAGGCAACCTAAGGCCCGAGGCTGGATGCGGCTCAATTGCCTTCTCAATCTGGCCCACGGACAGTCCGGGAATCAGAGTGTTTTTACATGAGTATAATGTGTCCTTTTATTTAAAATGCATCTCTGGGTTATTTGTGGGGCATAGGAATTCCTTCATTCCCCCCCCCCCCGAATATAGTCCAGCCACATAGTCTGAGGGACGGTGGACCCACCCACAGCTGAAAAAGGTTGCTGACCCCTGCCCTATGCCCTTTTAAAATGGGGGTGGGTGGGTTATTGAATTGTTGTTGATTCATTTTTATTATACACTTTGTGGTTTTATATTCTGATTTTATCCTGTGACCCGCTCTGAAACCTGTGGGCATAGGGCGGTATATAAATTCAATTAATAATAATAATAACAACTGAGAGCGGAACCCCTCGTGTTGCTGATAATGCCAAGGTTGTGGGTTTGGCCCCTGTATGAGCCAGCTGCATATTCCTGCATTGTATGCTCACAGATGCTTGTGTATATACTTCCCTCATCCATATGCTTGAAAAGGACTTGGAAGCTTACACTGTTAGGCATTGCTCTCATTTCTGCATCAGGTGCACAAAGCACTCAAGGTTTGTAAGACTTTTCATTCTGCATCAATTCCCAGTTGAGGCAAGTTAAGGGTTTTGCAATTCTTTAATTGAATGGGGATTGAGAAACTGTAACCTGCTCAGGGGCATCCAGTGAGTCTGTGACCATTCTGTTGCATACTTTACTGAAGTGCGTCCACAGGAGAAGAAGGAAGAAAGGAAGGAAGGAAGGAAGGAAGGAAGGAAGGAAGGGACTTATAGAATATGTGTTTGAGATGGAATTAGCTGTGAGAGAATCTCAATATGACACCCTTCCACGTTGCATTATTTCCCTTGATATGTTTGTGATGCTGTGTCACTGTGTGTTGACATTTGCTCATAATTATACGGTGTATGGCACAAGCATCAACTATGTGATGTCTCCATGTCACACTACAGAAGGATTTTGTGACTTTGAAATTCCCATCAGAGACCTGAAAGCCAGCTTCACAGAAGTCAAAATATGACAAAACTGAAGTGAGCCAAGATTTCACTCAGTTCTTCAAAGTTGAGTATCACTTTTCTAGTGGAGCTGCTTCTCTCTCTGGTTACTCTGTTTTCTTTTTTGTTTGTGATCGTAATTGGATATAAATAGCTTCCAAAGGGGAAAGAGTAGCCCACAAAGTTACCACTAACGTTTCTGCTAAATTTTCTCAGGCAAAAATGTTGGACCTTCAGCTCCAGGGAAGCAGCAATAAAACTTTTATATTTCATGAATGGTGCGAATAATTGTAGCCCACGCTGATGTCTCTACCATAGAAGCACCTCACATATATCAAGAGTACAGAGCTCATTTACCACTCCCTTTTTGATCCGGGAAATGTAAAAGCATTGTATTAAATTCTTACATTCTTCTCCATTTTCTCTCTCTGAGGTCCTGAAACTCTTAAACACATTAACTTGGGAATAGCACTGAAATGAAATGACTCATACATGCAAAATCTAGTTTGAGTGATAGTTCCTGTGCTCTCTATGTGTAAAGAAGCAAAATTATGTGAAAGAGGATTCACTATAAGGTTATTCCAAATTAGTTTTTTGGTGTGTATAGTGTCATAATATAATTTAGTCACTAGATGGCACTGGACTTTGTTGTATCTGGGTGGAGTTAGGAACTTCCTGTGTTTGTTCTGTTCTAGCTGGAGAGAGACAATAAAGTTATTGTTTAGCTTCCTCAGTCATGTGTCCTCTAAGCCTTCTGGGACACTCAGGATATTGAATTCTATGAAAAAAATGAAATTCTGCTTTTTTTTGTAGTAAACAAACAGTTCCAGTCTCCGGATACATGGGTATAGATACCAAAACTACAAAATGCATGGGAACTAAATCAGTTGTAAAGGGTGCGCTATAAATTGTGGCTCATCCTATGTGTAGATATGGCATATTAAATGTCAATGCATATGTGGCAACATATAACATAATGTCTATAAATGTATTGGAATTTACAAATATAGACCTGATCCAGCTCTAGTTGCATGGAACAAGTGTTAGGCATTTGTAGTCCCAACATTGCAATACTGATATATGTAATGGCCCCTGACCCCTCACATTATCCTAGGAAGATACAGTTGAGGAAGAAATACAGGCTGGTTCACTGGAGGGGAGGTAGCCTCTCCCCTGGGCCCTCCTGACCATAATACATAGTCCTCAATAACATCATCATTCCTTCGCAGTTGTAGAAGTCAGCACTTGCATAACCGGGCAAGGACCCTTCATCACAGCAACCTCCTCAAGTTGCCAAAGCCAAGTACAGTACATGCCTTGCCAGCCAACACAAGGCCTCAGTTGGCCCCAGCTATTGGCTGACACACATTCTTTCTAAGCTCAGCCAGTAGGAGCTGGCCAGGGTCCTGACCTGCATAGGCACCTGTTTTGAATTTGCTTGGGCTCGACCTTTGCCTGACTTGACTTGACCTGCTTGATCTATATATCGCTTCCACTTCCTCTGTGTACTCAAGCCTCAGCAGAACAGAATGGAGAGCTGTATCCACACCTTTCCTGTAAATCAGCACATGGTTTCCCGTTTAAACGATTACCTTTAAAAAAATGAAATTAAATGCTTCTCCGACTCATTTTCTATGCCAGTCTGCTTTGCCGTATTATCACAGGCCTGGCCCCAAGTGTTCTCTCGGAAATAAGTACATACTTCTTATGGAAGAGGAGTGGGATGAGAGTTTCTGATGAGTTCTGCTCTGATTTCAGGATCTCAGAAGTCTATGCCTTAGGCCTTGCCCTTCATTCTGCTGTCTCTCAGGGTGCCATTTTCACATGAAGTAAAGTTTGGGTCTTTGATCCTTACATCTAATAATTCCTTGCCTTGGGCTGATCACTTGAGTCAATCCCACTGGGATTGCCCACACTTTTTCTCTTACTGTTTAAGGCTCATGCCACTGAAGACTGGTTGTAAAGATAGAGTTAGGGTGACCTCATTATAAAAAGGGCAGAGTTTCTGTCCTCTCACAAGCTCTCAGGCATAGCAACTTTCAGCATTTTCCCTTCACTGATGTCTCTGGAACTTAGGTCTACCTTAAGGTTCTTGAAGGAACAGGAGTCCAATCCTTTTCCAAATATGGTCAACCTATTTAGAGCATAAGTACAGCAATTTGATAATGCACATCAAAGACTGTTCCTGTGTGTGTGGCTCTGTAAATTATCAGGGAAGAAAGAAAGGATGGGTGAACCAAACTCCACCTATTACAGGCCCTTCCACTGTAATAAAGGGAAAACTCCTGGAAAGAAAAGTTTGAGGATTGCTCCATCAGGATTACATGTGTATCTTGACAAGAGAGATGTGCATGCTCTCTATGAGCATATTATCTGGAAAGTAAAAAACAAAAGGAAAGAAAAAAGGAAGCACAAATCACCCGAGCTTCCTCCTTCAGTGCTTCTTGGTAAGTCTTCCAGAGAAAATGGCAAAATATTTATCTCTGTGGTATGTAAACACCTGTATTGGTTATAAACTAAGTCCCCTGCTTCCGAAGAATACCTCCTGGTTAGTCTTAGGCCAGTCTTAATGGTAGGAAAGGAAGGCATTGAGGCATGTAGGCCTCACTGGTTTCAAATTTACCATGCTAAAGGCTCAAGGAAATTGGTCAGAGAGCTGATTTATCATCAAAGTCCCACTGAGCATCTTGCTTTTATTTGTGTCCATTCATAAACCTCTTCTTTTTGTTAATTTATATACTGCGGAATGAAATAACTGCAAACTCCCCGTGGCTTTCCCTTTTTATTGTCAATGTGCTAACGCTTACCAAAATCACTACAGTTATTAAACAAGGATGGTGAACAATGTGTGACAAAAGTTGTGACAAATGCCAAATATATTCCTTATTCTTAAAAGGGATAGTATTTTGGAGAGAGCTATCTCGGATGAGATCTTAGCGTTTATCCTAGCAAAAGCTAGACACCAGAAGTGTTGCTCATATAATAGTTAGACAGCTGGTCAATTTGTTGTTGTTGTATCAACTTTACTGTCCACTTTCCTTTTAAAAAAATAGAGAGGGGGAAAGGAAGGTACTTTGTATGAAGGATACACCTCCTTTGGAAGATAAGGCAAGCCCGCTGGATCAGGCCAATGGCTCATCTTGTCCAGCAACATTTTCTCACAGTGGCTGATGATATTGCTATGGGAAGCCAGCAATCTGGACATGAGTGCAACAGCACTCTCTCCAGTTACAAATCCCAGCAACAGTGGAGGAAGAACATAGCCATTGTGGCTAGTAACCACTGAAAGCCTTGACCTCCATGGATTTGTCTAATCCTCTTTTAAAGCCATCCAAGTTGGTGGCCATCCCCTGCCTCGTGTGGGAGTGAGTTCTATTGTTTAACAATGCGCCTACCTGCAATGCGCCACTTTTGCAGGAACAGGAAAACTGATAGTTAAGAGTATGAATTGCACACTCTTAAAAAAAACAAAAACCCCAGTTCTTCTGTTGAATTGAATGGCTGTCCTTTACTATATGCTTATTTTAAAATGCCTGTGTTAAGATAAACACTGGAATTGATGCAGTGCACAAGACTTACTAGAGGTAATTTCTGGCACTAGCAATGGAAGTTGCAGAAGTTCCGACATCATAAAGCTCTGGCATCAAACAGAGGTGCTAAGTTTTCATGAGCAAAGTGCTCAGGTTTGTCCTCAACTGGCCTTCCATTAATCAGCTTGCTGCTGCTGCAGGAACTAGAGAGGTTAGGGAGCATAACCGCTCCAGGAAGCAGCAGTACAGTGTTTGGGGCTTTTTATTTGTGATCGCAATTTGATTGAGTGGCACTGCTAGCTTATTTGCAGCCGTATACTTTTAAAACCAGAGCAGCTAGCTAGAATGGAAAGTGTTTGTTGAAAGTCTATTAAAGGTTTATAGCCTCCTCTCAACAATTATATTGCTATTAAAGAGGCTACTGTTCCACAATTTAATGACATCCTATCTTAGTGTGATACTGAAAATGCACAAAAAATAAGTCAGTTCAAATGTTAACTTTGTGAAGCAGGCTGCTTGCGATATGTTCCAGAAGATGAAATAGAAACCATCCCCACATATATTTCTCCAACTCTCACCTGTAATGTTTAGTGCAGGGATGGACAAGGGTTCTAAGGGACAAATGTTCTTTGCCTAATTTCAGCTTGGTAGCCTAGAAGGTGGGTATTGGGGGGGGGGGCAAAGAAAGACTACAGCTGACTGTTCATATGGGATTAGGCAGTCCTTAGTCTGGTTTTTCTATTTATTTCACATAACCAGCAGCATCTGGAATCCAACAGCATCAAAGGTTCCCAGTTGTTGATGTAGATCAATTGCTCATCAGATCCACGTCAGATCAATTGTCCCTTGTAGATCATAAGATTGGTTTTGCATCTAGTGCCTCTTATGGACTGCAGCTTAAATACAGACTTCTATATATTTCCTACTGCAAGTGCAGCCTTGGTAACAGGTCTTGTTCTCCTTAGATTTCAGCAGATTTGGCACAAACTCCCAGTGGGAGTCACTGGAGCAATTGTTTTGTAGCAATTAATTGTGTAATGTAAATGCAGGTGTCAATATACAAAATAACAGTGATTTCAAAACAACTTTCACCTAGAATAACTTCTTGGAGTAATTCTGCTTCCTTAAATGAAAAAGAAAAGAAAAGTCCCATATGGGTCACAGGTGATGATGGCCTGTAAGATAATGTACCCAAAGCTATAAAGCAATTATTTCTTTTTGGAAAAATAATTCTCACATTTTAATATACATTTTATGACTTTGGCTGAAGGGCAGGAAAGTGAGCTCCATTTGAATCCTTGTAGTTGAAGAAAATAAATTCCACTCACCTCGGTTTTAAGCCGCTATCCTTAGATGTTTTAGGATGTATGCCATTCAACAAATGATCTAATGACCCTCTCTCAAACGCACAGAGAGGCATACAGAAAGCAGCACCCGGAATGATTTCAGCTTCCTTGTGAGTTCAGTGGGGCTTACTTCCTAGCATGCACCTATAGGATTGCACAGAGTTGGTTCGCAAAACACAGTATGACAAACTGTAACTTAGTAAAAGGTAAAGGACCCTATGGGGTTGCGGTGCTCATCTCGCTTTCAGACTGAGGGAGCCGGCGTTTGTCCACAGACAGTTTTCTGGGTCATGTGGCCAGCATGACTAAACTGCTACTGGTGCATGGAGGACAGTGACAAATGCCAGAGCACATAGAAATGCCATTTACCTTCCTGCCAGAGCGGTACCTATTTATTTACTTGCACTTTGATGTGCTTTCGAACTGCTAGGTGGACTAGCAACTGCGTTGCTGGGATTCAAACCGCCGACCTTCCGATCGGCAAGCCCAAGAGGCTCAGTGGTTTAGACTACAGCGTCACCCGCGTCCCTTTGTAACTTAGTAAGACTGAGAGAATGTGCAGGTTCCTAGATAAGAGCTCACAGCTACCCCAGTCCCTTTTACCTCTATCCCAAGTGAAACCAAAATTTTGCTTTATGTGTCATCCAAACCAGGGCTCATGGTTGAGCTCTCTCCTCAGTAAGCCCAAGTGTAACCATGAGTCCCAATTCAGATACCATGTCAAGCCAAACCTTGACTTAGCTTGCTATGGTGCTAAAAAAAGACCAGGGTAGCACGAAGCAGCTCCTCCTCAGGACCTTGCATGTTTTCACAGTCTTACTAAGCCATAGTTTGGCTTATTGCATCATATGAACTAGGTCATTGTCAGGTTATCAGTTTAACAATATTAACACAGTATTGATTTTTTTAAAGGATTGGGTGAAGGAAGATGTTGCAATCACTGCTCTCAGGTTACATAGAAAGCTGCTTGCCTGAGCCAAATGTAAGTTTGAAACAGTGGATGTAACACAGGACATGTTGCTTTGTTTGGGGAGCAAAAATGGTGGGGAAAGTCTGGCTGAACCTCCAAGTGGATCTGAAGGTGTCTAGCACGTGCAGAAGGCTACTTCCACTCACACAAGGTGCGTGTGCGCCCGTGATTTCTTCTGACCCTTTCTGTCTGCAGTCACACCATTTCCAAGAATCCCCTGACCCTTAAGACTTCACTTTAAGGAAGGCATTGAAGGCTGCAGCGGGGAGAAAAGGACACAAAAGCTCTGCTTTTGCCGTTGGAAAGTTGTTTGATGTTCTGAGGGGTTAGAACCACATACTTTAAGATAAATGACACCTCAGAAGTTTATTCCTGCGAAATGCTCAAGATACCTCCCCACCCCCAATAGCTGGGAACCACTGTCCCGTGTGAAAACATTTCCACTTCTTCTGTCTAATTTGTCACTTTGTTACCCATTTCACTGTGGTAGATTTTATGCTAAATGAACCAAAGGCTTTTCCTCGACTAGGCCCTTTAAATTACAACTTGACTGATGCCTGCTGTAATGTTCTAAATCTGGAGTGCTGTTTGCTCATCAAGCGGCTTCATAATTAGCAGCCGTCCATGTGGTATCCAGGCAAGAGAACATCAGATCAGGTTTCATCTTTATTCTGCAGCCAATGTCATCTCTGTCACTAATTGAAAGGGTTTCCCTCGGACTGGCCTATCTCAGGCTGGCAGCGACATTTCACTGTGCTTTGAGGTTCAGTCCCTTTGCAGTCTACATTCTGGTTCTGAATTTGACCATGTAACACTCGTGAATGGAGTTAGTTGCTGAGCATGCTTTAGTCGTAGCTTAGCGTCATGACTTTGCCTGCTAATTTTGGGTGGTTGATAAGCATGCATCTGCTTGCGGTACACGTCAGAACATGAGCTTTGCCACAGGGTAGACCAGCTTCAGATGTGGCGCATTAAATGCAGTATTTGGTTTCCCCCACCTCTAATGTTGCCTCTCGCATGAGCATATAGTTACTTGCAGTTTCAGCAGTGCGGCTGGGGAGAGAATAAAACATATTTGAGATAAAAGACGTGATTTAGTGAGCGAGAGCCTTGCAAATAAGATAAAGGGAGTAATGACCACCCCCATGGGAAGTGCTCTTGGAGTTAATTCAAGGGCTCCCGGTAGATGTGTCTCAAGCCCTCACTGGCAATAACATGGTTGTTATGACTAATATAATGGGAACCAGCGGATAGTACAGTGTGAGTAACTAGATCACAAACCTTTGATATTAGAGTATTGGATCAGTTGACGATGTGTTGTGGCATACATATTTATAGCTTAACAGGCCTTGGAGCCAATATATGCATACGGGACTGATAAGGGGGGAAATGATTTATGGTTATCTCAAAAACATGGTCTCCAAAGATGTATTTGGTAGCTTTGAGACCTACCGTTTAGGCTCTATTAATTTTACAGTGCTGTCTGGAGTTATCCATCTGTTTAAAGGTTAACTGTCTTCACACTTATGAAATGGGTATTTCTGTTTTGGTTCCTGCTTTCTTCTTGCCAAAGATTCGTAAAATATATATTACTGTTATCTATACATAAAGGTCTGTCAATCATTTCAGCCAGTTAAGAGCTACGTTCCCCAAACTTTGAGTTTTCAATATATTTTAATTGTAGTTGCAGCTTCAAAAAAGAGTTGCCGAGAAAGCTAATTTACAAGGGTTGTTCTATATAAAACAGTATCTGCAGTGCAATACCTAAAGGCATGCTAGAAAATGTACATTATACATTCAAACATATATATATATATATATATATATATATATATACAGTCAAATCTCGGTTTTCGGATGTCTCTGCTGCTGAACGTTTTGGAAACTGAACGCCGAAAACCCAGAAGTGAATGCTTCTGTTTTCAAACACGCCTTGGAAACCGTTTGACTTCTGAGGCTCGTTTCTCAAACATTTCAGAAGTCGAACGGACTTCCGGAACGGATTACGTTCAAAAACCGAGGTTCCACTGTATCATGAATGGCTCAGTCGATAACTCTGCATGTTCCCCCCCCCCCTATATGTACATCAGACAAATGACTCACTTGGAGGGAAAGATGATTACATATCTTTCTCCATATGATGAAGGCTACTAGTCATGATAGCTATATACTACATCCAGTGTCAGTAACTGATATTCATGGCTGTAAATACTAGTTACTGAGGAACCACAGTGGGCTATTGTTGTCATCTCCTGCTTATAGGCTTCCCATAGGCATCTGGTTGGTCATTGTGGGAAACAGAACTGTGAACTGGATAGGCCTTTGGCCTTATTCATCAGCATTCTTCTTATGCCCTTCTGTTGTTTAGTCCCCTCCTTTGAAGTGAATGGGCTACCCTTCCAGTTCAATGCTCACAATTAAACATTGTTATAATAATAATAATAATAATAATAATAATAATAATAATAATAAATGGGATGATGGTGATGATGATGATGATGATGATGATGATTCCCTGCCCATCTGACTGAGTTGTGCCAGCCACTCTGGGCAGCTTCCAACAAATATAAAAGCATGATAAAACATCAAACATTAAAAACTTCCCTATACAGGGCTGCCTTCATATGCCTTCTAAATCTGATAGGAGGGCATTCCACAGGGTGGGAGTCACAACGAGGTCCTCTGCCTGGTTCCCTATAACTTCACTTCTCACAGTGAGGGAACCACCAGAAGGCCTTCGGAGTTGGACCTCAGTGTCCGGTCTGAATGATGGGGGTAGAGACACTCCTGCAGGTATACAGGACCGAGGCCATTTAGGGCTTTAAAAGTCAGCAGCAACACTTTGAATTG
The DNA here is from genome assembly GCA_034641385.1 of Darevskia mixta. Lineage (NCBI taxonomy): Eukaryota > Metazoa > Chordata > Lepidosauria > Squamata > Lacertidae > Darevskia > Darevskia mixta. Next base: position 16,012,229 of record JAWWNH010000011.1, read on the forward strand.
TGCTTGGAAATGCACTGGGAGCCAATGTAGATCCTTTAGGACTGGTGTTATATGGTCCCAGTGGCCGCTTCTAGGACACTCCCAGCAAACTGACTACCACATATACAAATTTGATACTGTTTTATAATTGTTTATATGATGCTGTGGTTTTTTTTTTAAATTTTTGTTTTAGTATGAAGCTACACACAGGTGTGGGACGCGGGTGGCGCTGTGGGTTAAACCACAGAGCCTAGGGCTTGCCAATCAGAAGGTCAGCGGTTCGAATCCCCACGACGGGGTGAGCTCCCGTTGCTTGGTCCCTGCTCCTGCCAACCCAGCAGTTCAAAAGCACGGAAAAGTGCAAGTAGATAAATAGGTACCACTGCAGCGGGAAGGTAAACGGCGTTTCCGTGCGCTGCTCTGGTTCGCCAGAAGCGGCTTTGTCATGCTGGCCACATGACCTGGAAGCTGTACGCCGGCTCCCTCGGCCAATAATGCGAGATGAGCGCGCAACCCCAGAGTCGGTCACGACTGGACCTAATGGTCAGGGGTCCCTTTACCTTTACTTTACACACAGTTGTAGATCTGGTGGGCATGCAACCTACTTCACAAAGAGGACAGTTCTCTGCCTGAAGAGCTGTCCAATGAAAGTCTTCTACTGAAGGGCTGTCTAGTGGAAGTCGAAGTCCAAAAAAGAACCATAAGAAGGGAGAGCTGGGGCTTCAGAGTTGCCTATCAGTAGTTGGACTGAGCAGGTAAGATACCTGGTCACATTTTCCCCCATTTACAAATCTGTGTATTTTCTGTCCCCCCTTTTTTTTTGGGGGGGGGTGGAGTCCTCTTTTTAAGCAACACCTAAGTGCCACCCTAGCATTAGATGTGTGTGAGAGAGTGAGAGAGATCGCTCCTACTAACGCGAGACCAGATTAGTACTGAGATAATAAATGAAGCCATGCCTGCAAAACGATCTGCAGTCAGCCACCTGGTTAACTTTGTTAGCACTGGTGCCCATACAGTGGTACCTCAGGTTAAGTACTTAATTCATTCCGGAGGTCCGTTCTTAACCTGAAACTGTTCTTAACCTGAAGCACCACTTTAGCTAATGGGGCCTCCTGCTGCCGCTGCGCCGCCAGAGCACGATTTCTGTTCTTAGCGGAGTTCTTAACCTGAAGCGTACTTAACCTGAAGTGTACTTAACCTGAGGTACCACTGTATAAGTCAGTGATGGCTAACCTTGACACTCCAGATGTTTTGGAACTACAACTCCCATCATCCCTAGCTAACAGGATCAGTGGTCAGGGATGATGGGAGTTGTAGTCCCAAAACATCTGGAGTGTCAAGGTTAGCCATCACTGGTATAAGTGATGGGAGAATCTGTCTCGCCAAAATGCATAAAAATTAAAATGGCGACCTCCCCCACTATGAAAAAAGCATAACCTTCAGCCTGATGCTGGTGCAAAATCTCTCCAGCAGGCCCTACAACTTGCTGGACATGTTTGCTATTAAGTACCAGGTGGTGAAGAGAGAGAGAGAGAGAGAGAGAGAGAGAGAGAGAGAGAGAGAGAAGTGGATAGAGACTTCATGTTGCCGTGATTAATTTTCACATTCCGACCGCTTCTGGCTTGGGCTGGATCTTCATGTGGACAGTTCTAATCTAAACAGCCAGTCCCTGGCTGCCAGGGAGAATATGACAGATATGCCTTTTGCCTCAATGACTCATATTTCTCCTAATTCTGCGATAATTTGTTTCCACTTGTGCAGTTTCTTTTATTTAGTGTTCATAACCAGTTTAATTAATTGTTATCCTCCTGTTGTTTTATTTTTTAAAAAAATCGACAACATGGATCGCATTTGCAAAACAGATAATGAATGTGTAAAGTATACCGGGAGGGGTGTGGAGGGAGCTCGTCTTAGGTGGGGTTTGTGGAAATATAATATTGGGGAAGTCCTCTAGGACTTTTTAAGGAAGGCGTTTAATTGGGAGGCTTAGCAATTTGAAAACTACAGCAGAGGTTAAATTGTTTTGAGCAAGAAAAATTAATACATTAAAGGTTACATTTCCAACTGTGAGGCTGCAGAGCTCGACTCTTATGCCGTGTCAGAATTACATAAGGCAGAAGAAATGGCTCTGAAATGATTGTGGAATCATTAACAAAAAGCCAAGGCAGAGTAAGACATTTCCCAGCAGGGGTGTGTGAAGAAGAATAAAGACATGGAGAGAGCTCATTAAGAATGAATTGCAGACCATAAACATTTGAAACCACTAAGTGTGGAGTTCTATCTGTTATCTAATGACTCAGAAATTATAAAACTAGCAATGACTTTCAGAAAAAGAAGTTGACTTTGCAGGAGGTTGTTTGGCATTATATGGGGGGGGGGAGAAGGTGTCTCCCCCCCCACCCGCTCCACTACTTTAAAGGGGGTGGCGAAATATGCCGCCTTTGTAAATCAGAACAAATTTAAGCACCTTCACTCCTTTCCCTGAGAGATTTCACTTCTGTATAATCACACGTTGTCTCGCGTTTAGGAGCAAGGATATTTGAAATGGGAGGATGGTACGCAATGGAGAAAATGCAAGGGCCGTGGTCGTTTTTTCTGCCTGACTGAAAAAAAATGTTTTGCATCTTTGCCTTTGAAGAGCTCTGGAAGTTTTTAGCTTGCTTGCTTTCCTCCCTCCCCTCCCCAAAACTCCAGTACTGTTATTTGCTCCATTTAGACTAAGAATTAGACCTTTTGAATTATTAATCAGGATGCTTAATGTTGTACAAGGCACCAGAGAGTACATGCTGCTTATTGGAAGGCTACATGGGAAATTAGGCGATATAAGTAGCATACCTTGGGCTCTGCGAACCTTTCACTGCTACTGCTTTAGGTAAATACGGCGTGGAAAAAATAAGTACGTTTGCAAAGAGTGTTTGTGTGGTAAGGGAGACATTTGCTTGAACACAAGCGGACAATCATGGACTCCAACAGACAAGCCTGTTTTGGGGAAAAAAGTGGCATTCAGTTTTGAAGCAAAAGCCAGTTTTGAATCAAAGTCAACGGTGCATCTACGTGAAATCCTAGAACTGAAGTCGGTGGTATCTAATCTAACCCTGTACACGTGCAAGAATCCCTAAATCTAATTTGTCCAGTTCTGTGTCCAGTTCTGGGCACCACAATTCAAGAAGGATACTGACAAGCTGGAACATGTCCAGAGGAGGGCAACCAAAATGGTCAAAGGCCTGGAAACGATGCCTTATGAGGAATGGCTTAGGGAGCTGGGTATGTTTAGCCTGGAGAAGAGAAGGTTAAGGGGTGATATGATAGCCATGTTCAAATATATAAAAGGATGTCATATAGAGGAGGGAGAAAGGTTGTTTTCTGCTGCTCCAGAGAAGCGGACACGGAGCAATGGATTCAAACTACAAGAAAGAAGATTCCACCTAAACATTAGGAAGAATTTCCTGACAGTAAGAGCTGTTCGACAGTGGAATTTGCTGCCAAGGAGTGTGGTGGAGTCTCCTTCTTTGGAGGTCTTTAAGCAGAGGCTTGACAGCCACCTGTCAGGAATGCTTTGATGGTGTTTCCTGCTTGGCAGGGGGTTGGACTGGATGGCCCTTGTGGTCTCTTCCAACTCTATGATTCTATGATTCTATGAAAAGCTCCCCGTACAATCCTAATACAAACTCATTGTCTGGGAGTGGGTCTTTATCTTGCCACAATGGAAACAGGCTTGGGGGAATCTCAAGGTTTTCCAGGAGCACAATATTTATATAGTGGGGTAACCCTAGGAAAGGGGAACCCAAACTGCCCAATGCAGACTGAGCATGCTTAGGAATCACAGAATCTGGGCTGGCTTCTAGAGGGGGAATGTAAAAAACCAGAAAGGAGGGGAAATGAAATGAAGTATTCTTAATGAAGGCATGTCTGTCTTGCTCAGATTCCAAACTGTTATTCCTTCACTGCAACATTAGCCAGTTACTTGTTCTTTTATGAGTTGGCTCCTTAAAAAAGGATACTGATCTGTCACCTTCAAGCCCCTCATTTTCCACCGCAGTGTCTTCCTCTAGGTAAATGCACCTAGTTTGTTCATATGTCAGACTTTCTCGATGTTTCATCAACTTTGCTTCTCACCTCAGAATTTTCTCCAGCTGAGTGGCATCTGCCTTTTTGGCAAAAAAGAGCTCATTCATAGATTGACACATAGTCATTCAGACTGTGCTTCCTCTGTTTAGCGATCTTTCTCAGAAGTGTTAAAAATCTAGCTCTGCTTCCTCCCCATTCAGGCTAACAAAAAATCAAATTAAAAATGGACATAGAAAATCAAATGAGATTTTAAAAACTGTAGTTTTCATGTTGATATTAAATACATAAATTATGTGGAATGTCTCCCTAAACAACCTTGTTTAAAATATCTGAATGTAACACCAATGTACTTAAAATGGATTCCCTGATTCTCTGTTTAACACATTAAAAAGTCTGCTTTTCCATGCAAATAATTAAGTGGGGACAAATATTCTAGCTTTTGGGGGCAAGCATTTATTAAAATGTCACAGTGGTTCAGTTAAACACGCTCTGCTAGACTCTGTGAGCCACATTAGCATGGACAGTGAGAACACACAGGAAGTGGTTGCGGACTCAAGCAAACTAGACCCACACTCCTCCAACAACACACATACAGCATACACATCCCTCCAGGTGTGGGTTTGGCAGCTGTATGCAGTGGCTTTATGCCTGTCTCAATGGAACCCTGTTAAGCCTGCTCAACGCAATGGGGGAACCCTGTTCCCATGCGCTGATATGTGTGTATGGCTGTTTTGCATAGCAGAGGGAGTGTGACCTGGTTGCATGTTGCCCCATGTAACCCTAATCACCTATACTGCCAATGTGGGGGGGGAGGGGGGGAGGGGAGGGGAGGGAGGTGTTGTGTGAACCCGCCTTATGTCACAGAGAAATGCTGTTCTATGTAGCTATCAGCCAACTAGCCAGTTAGTAGCCTTCAAGTAAGTAATCTTCCTCAGAGCCAAACTGACATCACAATTGCTCCTCTTGTGAGGATATGTATTCTATAGTGCATAAGGTTTGCTTCTGGGTAGTGCAGTCCTGGGCATGTTTACATAGAAGAAAGCCTCACTATACTCAATGGGAGATATTTCCAGGTATATATATTTACAGAATTGCAGGCCCAAAGAGTTAGAAACTCGATTTAAATCACACCCGTCATCATTCTAGGTATCTTTGCTGTTAGCTGATACAGATAACCAGGTGACAGGAAAAAAACAACAACTGCAAAATGTTTAGTTGCTGCCATGAGTAGTAGGGAAAGTTTATGCAAGATCAAAGTGTTTCTCTGTGATATGCACTGTAGCAAGAGCAAAATACATATTTTGCATTAAAGTTTATTTATGTACATAAGAAATGTGCGGTATACTATGTTTCCTGAAGCTTGGGTTGAAAAAGTTGTTAAGAGACCCCTTGCAGGGGTACAGTTGTGAACGCCCTTAACAAACCACAATTCCCATGATTCTCTTTTCAGGGAAGCCATGGCGGTTAAAGTGGTATATGAGAGTGTTCTACATGTATGGTGTAGATGTATTGCACGAGTCACGAAGGGCGCTTCACGGAGGGAGAACACAGGTTGGGTTATTCCCAATGATGTAATTAATGAGTAGCTTTGATGAGAACCACTATTTAGCAATACTAAATAGTCTCAGATAAAGGAGAGCATTTTCAATGGCCAGGTTCAATGCTTTGCCATCAGCAGTTAGGGACGATCGATTTACCAGGCGGCCTTGGCATTTGAGAGTTTGTCCTTGCAGAAGTGGCTCAGTGGAAACGTTAGCCCATGTTCTGTATTGTAATTTTTATAGGGATATAAGATCTCGATTTATCTCCCCAGCTCCTTCTTTACACTTGGAAAAACTCAGATGAAGTTTATGTTTCAATTTTAATGGCAGATTCCAACCCTACCAAGTTCCTCGCTGTAGCCATCAAAACTAGGACACAATTGTTAAAATGGATGATGCTTTCTGAGTCAAAATTGTCTGCATTTTAAAGCTATTTTTGATTGTGGATTTTGTTGCACTCTTATTTTAAAAGGCACGATCTGTGCATGTATATTGCATTCTCCCCCCCCCCCCCCGTTGTGGTTGTCTTGATGACTTTGATAAATAGAACTACACTTTGAGCAAAGAGAGCAGGAATTGTGGATAGATGTCATAGTGCACTTGGGAAAATAAGCAGTACTGAACTTTAAAAAGTGACCCAAAAGCTTATTTATTTCTTATTTAGTAAATTTATAAGCTGCTTGCTTAAAAAGAAAAAAAAAGCAATATCCAAGTGGTATGCATGTCTGAAAATATATAAAACATGGCTAAAATCAATTAAAAACAAATATGCCCCTATCCAGATTCAGGGAGAGCATGGGGGCAGGAGGGGGGCAACACTCCATCGTGCAAGGAGAAATCCTTGTGTTGATGGAATGTTCACCTTAGTGGTATGTTGAATACAATCCAGTGTTTTGCAGAGGGGTAGATATGTGAAAAAGCAACAGACTCTTGTGGCATCTCAGAAACTTAACAAGTTTATTATGGCATCAGCTTTCATAGATCACAGTCCATTTGCATGTGTATGTTCATTGTATCTGATGAAGTTCAGTTTGTTATCTTCTTAATTTAGAAAGGCTCATTCTGAGAACTCAACTAATGACCCACAAAAGACTTTAAAAGCAGAGAGACAATTAAAATATATCTTTCCTTGGTTTTTGGTAGGACATCATGTTCTGATTGAAGACCTGCTGCTCCCCCCGCCCCCCCGCCTTGCAAAATGGTTAAGTCCTCTATTTCCAAATGCCCTTTGCTAAAAGGCTGCAGAGTGTGAGCTGTGGCAGCACCAGACTGCCCCATAGGTGCACACTTGTGTGTAGAATAATCTTGGGGACAAATTATTTCAGCACCTTGCTGCTTCTCTGCAGAGCTGATGAAGCTTAAAGCAATTGACTTGAAAGCATTGTTACTGGGAGAGCTTGCAGGGCCCTGTAACAAGAGCATGTTGTATAATAAAGCTGCCTTGCCACGTATTGCCCACAAACTAATAATGCAAGGGAAATGAAATCTTAAATTAAACATGGGTGCAAACTATTCTCAAGGTTGCAGCCTTTGTAGCAATCTGTGGCAAATTTAGAGCCATGGTCAACACATATATGAATTAGGGATGGGGGAGAAATTCAGTTTGGTTTGCATCTGAATGTGAACATAACCACTTCACCCTTCCAGAAATGTTATGTGGACTGCAAAATGTGTGCTTTTCCAACTTTTGCAATGCAGTTCTCCAACCAAACCATGTGTGCAAAAAAGGGCTACATTGTTTAAAATGGTATACAAAATGCATTATACATTGCACATAAATGTGCATATGGAAAAAATGCATTTGAAAATATTGTTATGAGTTAGTGGGAGCCTTGTTTCCACTAAATTCCTGGGTCTAATCAGTGTTGGTGTTTAATCAATGCTTGGGATATTAAGATGGGCTGCCAGATGCTTTAATTTGGCAGTGTCAGAATACAGGACAGACCAGTTTTTCCAAGCCCAGGAAATTGCCTGGGAGAAGATGAACCATTAGCAAGGGTCAAAGGCAGAGAGATGGGCTATCAGCAAAGCAAATACTCTGTGTCAGCCAGCAAATGGGTGGAGCCCCTCCTTGAGCTCTGAGATCATAGTTGGAATACAGTGCCAGAGTTTTCATTAGGAGGAAGTTTGGGGATTTCAGTTGGCTGTGGCGTGATCAAGGGGAAGACGTGTCAGTCGGTTAAATGCGGCAAGCTGGGTGGGTGGGGGGGTCAAAGCCCAATGTAGGCTGACATTTTGAATCAGAGGCTGCAGGAATGGGAGAAACGGAATTCTCTGGGAGTGTAATGCTTTGAACCCCACCATCACTGGATCAGGTTGTATATATGTGTAAATAAGCCATATATCCTAAAGGCACCACAGTCTCCACTGTGACTCATTTCCAGAGGAAACACAAACCCTGAGTAAGCACCTGGACCCCTGGAATCTTGTACTGCTCAGAGAGTGGAGTGGCCTTTAACAATATATGTATATTTGGAGAAATTTGACCAATTTTCATGAGGACTTAATGCCTTATGTTGTAAAACACATTATGTTGTGTTGATTAATAAAGTGTTTAGTGCACCACATGTTTTGCTTAGTATTAAATACACCTCGCATGGATGAACCCCACAAAGCTGTGAAGGAGGATGCCACGGCATGAAGGAATAAGTGGGCTTTCTGAGCTACCACGGTCTATGTTCTCAGGCCACCTTCAACTTCATGAACTTCAGTTTATTCGTAGAACAAGCTCTGAGATTTTTCAGGCCTAGTAAAGACGTCACCTGTGATCTCCACAACTCTTCGTTTCTAATTATCTTGGTTCTCTTGATTCTCAGCACATTCAACTACTGGTATGTGTATGTTTAACACTAGAGCTTATTTGCCTTCAGAGTTAAACATTGCCTCTCCTGCCAGTCTGTGGTGCCCTTCTCTCTATTGTGAAGCCAAGGTTCATCTGGCCTATCCCCTGGCAACAGCAAAGGTTTCCTGAATGGAGGTGAAGGGGATGGGGATTCTGGGACAACAGCCTTATGTAAGGCTTCTTGACACGGTGTCATCAGCTGCAGGGAAGTAAGCCTGCTAGGATAATTGAGGAACATTTTTTTGCAGCACCACAAGAATAGATGGACCAACCTGACAGGTATTTGCAGCACAGAGCTGGGTGCCACTTTTGTCCTGGCTAGAGGAGGAGAGTACGCTACAGAACAGAGTGCTGCCTTTCCAACATGAAGGTGAAGAGGAAGGCAGCAGGGAGCTCAGAATAGTCAAGGGCCACCAAAGCAATGCACAGCATCCTTGCAAGCACCTGTCAGTGCATGTGTCTTTCTGGAAACTCTTTTCGATATTTCCTATGCTAAAGCCTTCGAATGGGGAAGGCTGGACAGGTAATTGCATCTGACACTGTGATGCCCCACTGACTAGTCTGGAAGCTGGTTGGCTAGCATGTTTTGGTCCCTTCGGCAAAAACTAGAGCTACCTATGTAGAAAAGAAACATGGTGAATAGACAAGTAAATACTGTGAGTCAGTTTATCCTTGTCTGATAAAGCATAAATCTCACTTGCCCAAGACAGAGTAGAAATGAGCTTCGTGAACATCTATCGATGTGTCTGTCTAATGAATCAAGTGGGCATTTATGTGAGATGTGAACTGCATATTCCAGTGTCTCTGCATGGAATGGGGCTGTGGGGAAGATTTGTGCGGTATCCGTGCCTTCCTGACATGGATCCGTAGTGTGGTCACCTGACCTTTCTTTCCTGTTCGTCCTTTAGCATTACAACCCTAACAAACAAGGCTATAGAAGTTCAGAAATAATATGTAATCTTCTCATTCCACAACCCAGACCAGGTTACTTGAGAAGCTGCCTTATCTTAATGTGCAGGTCCAACCCTGGCATTGCGTGCAGCAACTTTCCACACAAATATTTCACTTCTGGATTCCTTGTGTGTGACTGTAATGCTGGTGCTATGCAGGGAGGGGGGAGGAGCACAACAGAATTTTCTAGGCCCAGTAGACTCTACATGGATTGGTGCTCTGAACCATTTGCAAAAGCTGATACAAATCTGGGGAACAGCTCAGTGGTAGATTCACTGTGTGGCATCTCATAGGCACCAGGTTCAATCCCCAGCATCTCCAACTTGGAGACTCCTACCTGAAACCCTAGAGAGGCCTTGCCAGTCAGTGGAGGCAGTACTGAGGTAGAAAGAAGAAGAAGAGTTTGGATTTGATATCCCGCTTTATCACTACCCGAAGGAGTCTCAAAGCGGCTCACATTCTCCTTTCCCTTCCTCCCCCACAACAAACACTCTGTGAGGTGAGTGGGGCTGAGAGACTTCAAAGAAGTGTGACTAGCCCAAGGTCACCCAGCAGCTGCATGTGGAGGAGCGGAGACACGAACCCGGTTCACCAGATTACGAGTCTCCCGCTCTTAACCACTACACCACAATGGCCCGACATGTTACGACATAGCTTCTTCTGTGGCACTGAAGCAAATCAGTGATGATACCAGGGGGAAAATAATAATAATAATGGGGGTACAGAGGGTCAAAGTGCATTGCTGAAAATATTGAGGTCTGATGAAGAGCGGCAGCTGCTAGTCTGGAGGGTGGCGTTTACCTTCTTCTCGTGCTTCCTGCGATTTCACAGAATGGAAACAGAATACAAAAAGAATCTAGTGGCGGCATTAATTCTTGAATAAATATTTGAATGCACCAGGCAGAAATGGTCAGAATACTACCAAAAAATAGCAGTCGCTTGGCCAATATCTCTGCTGAGCCTTGTACGAGATTGCTCTTGTTTCACCACCACCCCCTCCATACCACCACCCTGGGCAGACATTTTTTGACTGCTGTAGTTTCGGCATCTCTGAATTCAGATACAGCTATCTCTAGATACTGCAGGAATAAGGTTTATTACAGTGCAGATTTGCTGCAGGAGGTGCAGCACGCTGCAGTGGTGACAGCGGTTATTTTCGATGGGCTTTTGTTGCCTATCATATATTTGGTGTGCTTAGCTGCAGTCAATGAAACATGTAAATGAGCATGGGCTAAAACCTTTCTGCTGCTCCGAACAAAGCATCTCCCGTATCCTAAGCAAATAAAAGGATCAGCTCAAGCAGGAAACACAAAGAACTGTGACCGCACTGTACTCTGAACTGATTATATGTGCAATTTCCTAGTGGCTCAAACAATGTACAGGGACCTCGGTACATTGCAAGCAAGAAGCTTAGCCGGTTCCTAGCAGGGAATATTAGTTCAGGTCACAAAATGCAGGTTGAAGAGAAATATCTGTAATTGGAAAGCAAAACGCTAAATGGGAGGAAAAGGAAATGATGCAGATATTCACGACAACCTCCAAATAAGCAAATTATATGCCAGAGTTTAATGATTTGTTGCTTTGATGAAATACACAGATTAGGTCAATCTGCAGAGGGAGGGGGAAAAGAATACGGACAAGGCACATGCAGACACTGAAAGGAAATGTTTCTCAACCGTCTTTCCCTGAGCATCTACAAATTAAGCCATAATAACGTTACAGAGGCATATCCAGTTAAGTGCTGGAGCCAATTTAAATGCCAGTGTGCTGATTTTACACCACAGGAGTAAAAGAGAGTTAAATGGGAGCCTTTCTGCCTTAATAGGGTTGTACATTGGCTGGAAAGGAAGTAGGGGGAAAAGGATTGCTCTGAATTTCATAGAATTGTAGGATTGGAAGGGATCCCCAAGAGTCATGTAGTCAAGCCCCCTGCAAGGCAGGAATCACAGTTAAACTAGGTCTTATTTATCTAGGTCTATTGGTAAGGCAAAACAGAATGAAAACCTACGCAGAAGGAAACAACAGAAAAGCATAAAAAATGTGCATTGCTGCACATGCAACACATTATATGATACTCCATTCACACATTCATGCTTGAATTTGGATTAGTAGTTGGACTAGTCTGAGCTCAGCAACCTGCTCTCATATGTACTGTACCTTTCTCACGTGGAGTAATGAGCAATGGGCTACGGATTGGGCCCAGCTTTTAAAGCTATTTCATGTGGCTGAAAGCTGATGCATACTGTAAGTGCAGGTTCCCAGTAGTGATACCCCTTTGAGGAACTCCTTCGCCCCAGAATCCTCTCAAACCCATTTCACTGAGACGTTGACACAACAAGCAGAGACCTTTCCCCCACCAGACATCTGAGTGCAAGGTATTTTGGGGGGTCATCAGTTTAATTCTTCTGTAATTATTTATAGTGAATGGTTTACTATATAATAACAATGCTGCCTGAAATCAAATTTTTTTTTGGTGTTATCAATTAAAGTTGGGTTATAAATTAACAAAATTGAAATAACTGGTATGATTTTTTAAAATAATATTGATGAGCTGTTGGCTGCGATCCATTATGGAACCTTTATCAGTCCTTCATGTTAGCATATACTTGCACACCAACTATATCTGTGTGTGTAAATATTGCTAATGTCATCCAGTTACGTGCTATATGAATACACACACACAATGCACAAACACACACTTATAATAGCCAATTCTTAGCTAAACGTTGGGATAAAAAGATACTTTTTTCCAGGACCACAAGTCAAATGCACAAGAACAAAAGTGAAATGTAATTTGCCCTGTAGTTAAAAACCCACAGGAATCTTTTTACTAGGGATGGCTGGATCTATTCATGCCATTCTAAAAGAATATAAAAGAGATGCTCTAAGATTTTGAAGAAAAAATTCACAACAGTATGTCTTTGCTTTTTTTTTTCTTCCCTTCAACCAAGACATCTTTTGCTAGAGTCCTTTATCTAGAGCTTTGTATACATATTTTTAATCCTATACAAAAATGATAGGATGTCAAGAAGGATCTATAATAACACCATTTTTTTATTTCACTTCAAAGACTTGGCAATTTCTGATCCATGTGACATTCACACTCCTTCAGGGTCAAACAACATCTTGCAGCCTTCATAAAATGATTAAATATTTTAAACAGCTCCTGCTTATACCTCCATCGCCCCTCGAGACTGATACTGTTATCGTTTTTGTCAAAGCCAGTTTCCATCCGCATTTGTCATTCCTGCTTGCATTTATGAGTTATCAATCGCCACGTCAAAATGCAAAATAACTGATGTTCTTTGGGCGGTATTAGATGGCCTATCTGGGGCTTTTAATCAATGCTGATTTTTATTTTTCATACCCATACATAAATCTTTACCATTCTGGGCCACATATAATGTGTTCATACAAAATGCAGTGACAGAAGCAGTAGTTATATTATCAAACATTATACCTCGGGGCTAACTGAGTATCAAGGGCTTTCAAAAGGGAACACTGGGAATTACTGTGCAGGAGAGATGACTGCAGTAGAGAATATAAGGGATTGGATGTTGCCATTTATAAATCAACATCATGCAAGCTAATCCTTCTCACTTAAATGCAGTCCAAATACTTTTCCTGATACTGCGAGGCTCAGTTATATCTACACCGCCCCCCCTCAGCCCTCCCCATTTTGTAAAGCTAGTATAATGCACATGAACAATGGTTAGTTTCATTTTCTTATTGCTTGAACTTTTCCCCAGGGAGGTGTTCAGAACCTGTGTTTTCCTCCAGTGCCGACTACCCGACAAATATCCTCTTTTTAATCATATCTGAATCATATCAGTGCCCCCGCTCCCTTCTAGCTTTCTTTTCTTCTCCCTAACGAAAAGATGTGTGTTTGGTTTGTTCAAGGGGCGCCCTCTTCATGTGTACAACCAGAGGGTGTTGCTCCACCCTTTACCAAGTTGTCCAGAATTTAGGACAAATAATCAAACATCCAGCCCTGAGAAATGGACAGGATCAAAGCATCATACATTTCTAAGCGGTGGGGTTGCCTCAATTTCATCACTTAGCTTAGAGTACCAGTATAACATTTTGGGAGCTCTGCCAAAACATGGTAATCCACTTTCATCACTGGGTTAATCGTAATCCCTGTAAGAGTTATGCAGAACTGATCTATAGGCTTATGAGATATACATGGCACTTTGAATAAGGTGCTGCCCTACAACATAATGTGAAGGTGTGCCGGCTGACTTTTAATCAGGATTAGCTAAATTTTGCTAGCTTTCAATTGGACCGCAGGCAGCTTTTCAACTGGGAATCCATACAATTACCTTAGGGATCTAGCTGTGTGGCTCATGTTTGAGCCTGAAGCCAGCTTCTTATTGCTCAATAAGAACTAGAGTTAGGACTATAGTTCCAACTCATCTGTGTTTGCCTTTTATAGCTCTGGCACTGTATGCTTTGATAGCCCTGGTACATTGTACGTGTTTTTTGAGATTAGGAATCATGATGAAGCATCACAGGAAGGCTTGTCACCCGCACCTTTCCTAACTTAAATACAGACTCTAGTATACCGATGATGACACAGATTTGCAATCTTCATTTCAAAGATACATTAAAGTAAAACTCAAACGAAACTGTCCACTGGTGCAGTGGAGAGCAACATAAATTCGAAGACAGAGACATGTCATAGGTGTACCCCCTTCTTAAAATGAGGGTTCATGTTATCCTAAACGATTGCAAGGAAAGATTTCTCATGACGGTCAAAATCCGACTTGTACTTGGGCAAACATTCGCCAATGACTCTGATGTTCTGTAACAGAAACTAATTGCCACTAGTTAAGGATGTACCTGTGTGATGAGGCATTTAAGCATGGGCCTAACTTTATACAGATGGTCTTTTTGATTACACTGCATTCTACATTTGCAGCTTGGACAAGTGGGAACTTAAACTGCTGGCTGGCTTTCCAAAATGCCATTGCGTACATGAAGAAAAACAACGGTCTAGAAAGAACGTAATGAATTGGAGAGTGGGCAGTATGTTTGTTTTACAGAGAGAAACAGGTGGGCTGGCTTTTGGGTGATTTGTTGCGTAACACATTCTCTTCTATATTGGGAGTAGCAGCTTCTGTGTATTTAACTTTCTCCTCCTAATCTAGATTTTACAGAAAAATTGAAGAGGGAGAAAAGGTGAAGAATAAAATATCCTTTTTTGCCCTGCTGCAGCAATAGGGACACTTTTTCAGCCTGGGAGCCAAGTTCCCTTCTGGGCATCCTTCTGAGGACCATATGTCAGTGGTGGGCGGGGCCAGAGGCAAAAGTGGGTGTGGCAATGAATGTTAATAATACTCCTTTACAGACGCACATACCCCCCCTCTACCCTCCATGCAGGCAAGCAAGAAGCATACCAAAGTTCAAGGGCAAAGTTCAAGGAGGTTGTGAAGTCAGGCTGGCGAGGGGTGTGGCCTCAGGAGAGAGAAGGTGTGGCTGAGAAGTGGGTGTGGCTTGGGGAGAGGCCTGGAGAGCTGCATTTGGCCCCTGGGCATGGCATTCTCTATCACTGCCCTACTAGGAGTGAAACGGGTTTTGTAAATAAGTAGTTGTCAAACATTTAAGTTAAGAAGAGCCACCAAGAGTTACATGTGCAACTGGAAGTAGAAATATCTGGAGGCTGATCTGTAGCCTCCTATGTTCTTGGAAGAATAAAGTGCAGAGAACTGTTGAAGACAGTACTGCAGCTACATGCGCAGAATAATTTCTTGTGCAATTGGTTTATTTATATGAGTGGTATGGGAGGATCGGTGTCAACCCAAAACAATTTGCAGCCTCAGGCAGAGCACAAATGCTGCGGCCCCTTCCCCGCATAAGACTAGGACCAAAACTTTTAAAAGTCTTGCTGTACCAACTCCTGCCTGCACATTCCAAATCTGCCTTTTGAAAAAAATGAAAGTACTCCTCGCTTGGCAGCCAGAGCGCACTCCTGTGCCTCCAGACCTTGGACTAGCTAAAACTGGGCGTATGATGAATGGCTGGGTCTTGGCGGGTAGCAAACAAAATAAATGCCACATATGTGTAGACAGGGACCTGTCCAGATGATCTCTTTATTGAGCAGTCATCCTGATTTGCATTTAGGGTGTTTATACATCTCCCTGTTACTAATTCAGTCATTCAAAAGTTTTCAGGGCATTTCCCCGTCACATTCCTAACTGCAAAAAGTCCGTGAGTTTTCTTTAAAGTGGATTTGTTTTGTTACGGCAACAGAGCTCTTGAGGGTTCCTTCCAACTCTTATGGTCATACTTCATTTGCACAAATTGCCGATGTGCATTTGAATTTCTCCCACAAAATGGAGTCAGTTTGGAGGCACCCTGGCTTTTCTTAAAATGGAGACTAGTGAGGTCATGCTCGCCAAACGTTAGGAAACATGCTTGATAAGAGCCAGGTTCGGCAGGCATTACATTGTAGAAAATATTGCACTCACATAAATAGACAATTTTGAGAGATATCTATCTATTTCTGAAGTAATTTCTCCAGCATGATTATTGCTAAAGGAAGGAAGGCCATAACTACCAGACCAAGAAAAGTATTTCAGAGAAAACTGGGATTTTATGTTGCCCAGCCTGCTACCTATAACAGCAGTAAACATGCTTTACCTTTTAGGCATTAGAGGCAAAAGGAAATATGAAAGCAGAATGGCTGAGAGGTTTATCAATTTGAGGCGAGGTAAGAAATCGCATTGCTACATTAGGAACAATTTGCAATTTTGCTAAAATGTGAGTAACTAGTCACCTAAAAGGCAAGCATTGCTATTCATCAGAATCGCATCTCCATCACAGATCATTAAGCATTAAGTCTATGCAGCCATATATCAATATGTAGATATGAGTGGCTATTCTTCTAAGAAAGCTCACAGAACCATGATGACTATATTGCTATGAATTCCTTCCAGGGACACCCATATTACTTTTATTCTCGAAAGAACCAAACTCAATAGTTTCCGGCCTAACGGAAGTTCTGTGTTCACTGCTAGGTTTGATTGTGCAGCGAAAAAAGAGGCATAAAGGCACCGCACATGGACCGAATTTTGGGCTAAGACATTTTGCTGCCCGAGGCAAAAAACAAGACGATGCACTCCACATTCAAACCACACTGGCAGCTGAATCTTGCTTCAACACTGTGGTTGGGACAACATCTGGCTCAGCACCTAAGGGCCATAGGCTACCATAGGAGGCATCGGCAGGCCACATGGCACACACAGCTCTGAACCTTCACCACCCCTCAGCAACTGCTTCCTAAGATAGCTGCCACACTATGCCTCATGATAGGACCAGCCCTGGCTGAATAGGCATTGGCATGAGATATGAAGCAGAAGTCCTTAACTGTGCTATTCAGAACACTGAAAGCAGTATCTGGCCACTCACATAACCACAGCTGTTGTTCTGTAGCTTTTGTCTGGAGGTCAGAAATATCTAAAGAAGCTTGTTGTGAAGTTCTCTCACTCATCTTCCCACATAGTCTTCTGTATTATAATGCTTATATTGCACAAGTAGTGATTAAGCATATTAACCCCAAGATCTCCTGCAATGCTTTTGCAAAGTTTTTTTGCAGATAAAGTCACTCAGATTCGGAAGGAGGTAGACTCCACCGTGGGAGCAGGGCCAGGGCGGGAGAGTGCTAGAGCCCTGTCTAGTCATGTTTCATGGGATCAATTCCAATCTGTTACAGGCGGTACCTGAAGGCAGCCCTGTTTAGGGAAGTTTTTAATCTGTGATATTTTAATGTATTTTGATATTTGTTGGAAGCCGCCCAGAGTGGCTGGGGAGACCCGGCCAGATGGGCGGGGTACAATTATTATTATTATTATTATTATTATTATTATTATTATTATTATCTTTGCCAAAGGCTTTTCAGTTTGGATCCCAGACTGCAGGCTCATCCTTTAATGCGTTCATATATAACAGCAAGCCATGGTTTACCATTCTGTGCATTAGCAGGCACAAACCTTGGGCTCACACCATTTCCTTCTTTATGTATGGGGAGAGGACACTTAAAACGAAGTTGCATTTGTGGTTTGTATCAAGCCAGAGTTTCCTGGTTGGAACCCCCTCCTGTTACATATCAGACAGGCTGTGTCTATTGTCTTTTCAACACCTATTGTATACCTTCCTTGTTCAGCAAGCCTTTGAAGTCGATATTTTTATCCCAGTTTTGAAATTGCTTGTATATATGAAATTGTTTCAATTTAACATTTTTGTAAACATTTTTATTGCTAAATTGCTTTCAGATGTTAAATAGGAAGCAATTAATAAATTGAAATAAATATGCATTTTTGGTTCAAATGCAGGAACTTGTGCCTTGACCGAGCCATATATATATTTAACAAGTACATCTGAATCAGGCCAGCATATGTCCAAGAGAAACACTGCACTCTCTAAGCAGCAGTTGTGGTGGCATTTCATCAGTGTTCTAGCTCATCCTCATGCAAATAAGGCCTATGAGAGTCTCTTCAATTAACGAAAATGAGAATCCTGTTTAAGTCATTTTGATATTCCCATAAGATTTCTGTTTCCATGAAGTTCAGGTAGCTCATTTATAATAGCATTTAAAAAAAGGAATATTATAGCTTTAACAAGCGACACTGTCCTCTGCCTTTAAAAGATTCTATGCTTACTTGGGCATCAGAGTGATAGGAACAATGAAGTTGGGGGGGGGGAAATACTATTATGACAAGTGACTAAAAAGTGCAAATGAATAGAGCAGTCTGCTATTTAATGTGGTGCATGCTGGTATTTAAACAGGTCTGTATCTGTCAAATAAGCCCCTGTTTTGAGACTGGCACCAACTATTCCACACTTGGCTTCCAGAATCAGCAAATTTACATTGGCAGAACAAAGTTGTCATATCTGAGGGTATTTTGTTACAGCCATTATCTCACAACTTTCAAAGTGTCCTAGCAAAATCTCTCTCCTTCCGTTAAAACAATTAATTAGAGGAAGTGATTAAGTAGCAGGAGACTGGGCTAAAAGCAATTCCACCACCATCTCAGATGTGAAGTTTAGAGGCCCAAATTGCTGCAGCTTTTTATTTCAGCAAAGGACCAGAAACAGTCAGTAGAAGTCTCTTAAGCTGCTTAAGGGCAGCTTTCTTGAATGGTATTTTGTATTCACCTCTTCATTCATAAGAAAGAGATCCTGCACCCACAGTTTTCACTCCCTTTTTCTTGTCCATCTTCCCATCTCCCCCACAAACTACTGGGTTCCCCACAAACTTCAAATTCATAGTTAACAGAATACAACAGGGGTGTCAAGTGTGCTGTATCAACTAAAGACAGTGAAAAAAAAAGTTATGGAGAAGAGTGTAAGCCAGAACTCGTGACAAAATGCTCAAAAGATGTTGCTGCATTCCTTTACAGCAGTTTGCGATGCAATGCTAGGCATCTCTTCTCAGAAGTAAGTCCTGCTGCACTCAGAAAAATGCATATAGCCTTTGTGCTAAATATGGCCCACCTGGCCTCCCCAATTGGCTCTCAAGGCCATTTTCCCCAAACCACTCCTACCTGCCCCACACCTGATGTTATATGTGTCATCAGGTGTGGGGCAGGTTCAGATGCACATGTGAATTTTCCATGCAGAGAGAGCAGGTTTGAATTCTCCCTCCAGTAGCTGACGGGTGGTGGATTCCAGTCTGCTTGGTTTGGGTCCAATCCCTACAGAAAGAAGGCTTGAATTGATGGATGTTGCTTTGAAGTGCCTATTTCTCCGCACTCCTAAGGGGAAATCTTTGACGAGCGGGTGGGACAACCAACCTGCCAGTCATTTGACATCATTGTGGCTGTTCACACACAGGAGTGCTATTGTGCTAGCAGTAGTTCTACAGCAGCCTTCCTCAACCTGGTGCCCTCCAGCTGTTTTGGATTAGACCACAGAATGGCTGTGCTGACTGGGGGCTGATGGGAGATAAAGTCCAAAACAGCTGGAGGGCACCAGGTTGCAGAAGATTGCTCTACATTGTGCAGGTTCAGAGCTACAGGACTGCTTTATAGGTTTAGTGTCCGTGCTCAGTTGCCCAAATCCAGAACTGTTCTGTAGCATTGCAGTGTTCAACTTCAGGGATGCACTGCAACATTTTGTTGTCTGCCCCAAACATCATAAGCCATCAATTAATTGGCTCTGTCATTTCAGATTGCCAAAAAATGTTATATAAAATGGTGGTTTACATTAAAGTCTCACCCGCCCTGCTGTCAAAGAAAGTATCGGTTTTATAGATTTTAAAGGGTGCACAACTTATCTTTGCTGTATTTCTCATGGCTGTTAATAGGCATCTTCCCTTAATTTTTAGAGGCTTCAGTTTTGTTCGTGTTCACAAGCCATGGCTGCAGTACAGAGGGCAGGAATTGCTAAATGCTGCCTTCTCCCTTCCTTTGTCTTCAGGCTTTCTTAAATTTATGCCTTATTGCCAGCCACTTAAGGAATATGTTTGCCACTGAATTACTCTGTGTTTTGTTTAATTGTTTTATGCTAATGACTTGGGGTAAAATAAGGGGAACGCTGATGGTGTTGACATCCTATCACCTGTTTTCCCTAGACATTACCACAGAGACATCTCCCACGCATCCCCTATCAGTCTAGCTGGGCCCACACACGCACAATTAAGCAATTTTGGGATGCTGCACTAGAACACATTATATGTTTAGACTTCTTTTGTATCAGAATTGGCAATTACAAGATGCGTAATGCAGCACTTGGGGGGTGAAAAGTTTTGTCTATAATTATTGCCCCACATGAGACCCAACCCCCCCTCCTTAATTTACGGCTCCTGTTAGGGCTCTGGCAGCAGCTGTCTGCCTGTGTCTCCCACTCTCACCATTCTGCCCCACTTCCCTGGAGCTTTGAGTGTTTCTATGCCAGTACACATGGGAGGCGGGTGGCGCTGTGGTCTAAACCACTGAGCCTAGGGCTTGCCAATCAGAAGGTCGGTGGTTCAAATCCCCGTAACGGGGTGAGCTCCCATTGCTTGGTCCCTGCTCCTGCCCACCTAGCAGTTTGAAAGCATGTCAAAGTGCAAGTAGATAAATAGGTACCTTCTGGCGGGAAGGTAAATGGCGTTTCCATGCGCTGCTCTGGTTCTCCAGAAGCGGCTTAGTCATGCTGGCCACATGACCTGGAAGCTGTACACCGGCTCCCTCGGCCAATAAAGCAAGATGAGAGCCACAACCCCAGAGTCGTCCGCAACTGGACCTAACGGTCAGGGGTTCCTTTACCTTTACGCCAGCACACCAGGTGCCTGAAGACCTGGAAAATACAGTTTTGTCATAGCAATCTGATGTTCTTAAGAACCCCGGGGAAAATCTCTTGACAGTTCTTGGGGCTGGGACTCTTCCCAAGCAGCGTTCTAGGTACAAGGGAGGTGAGGAGGAAAAGAGAGATACAGAACAACCTCTCTTTTGCAGGGGTAAGCGGGTGAGTGAGTGAGTAAGTAAGTAAGTAAGAATGGTGCTAAGGAATTTTCTGTTTCCAATGGAAATTCAACTGAAGAGGCACTCCAGGGCTAGAATGCCTCCCTTTGATTCAAGATGACCCTAACAAGTAAACAAAGCTCATGTTCCAAACCAGGTTTTACTAGCTGAGACACAACTTCCCTCTTTTGCATAACACCAATCTTCTTGCACTTTCCCTTTACTTACAGTTTCTCCACTTTAATTGACTACCAGGTAAAGTCCATTCATAAGTGCATTGTATCAGAATTCACCTCAGTGACTTGTCTCTTTATGTTTATATGTATCTAGCTGGGTGACTTTTCTTCTCCTTTCAATTCAAAACAGGTTTTTTTATTATATATTTTAGGAACTTTCTTGCAATCTCTTTGCTATCAGAATATTATTTTCTGGTTAGCTGAGTTAGATATTACACAGACATCTTAAAAGCAGGTGGGAATGGGACTGCTTAACCCATTTGTTTGCTAAAAAATTCAAACTCCTTTCACACCTGTGGGGGGCAGAGATGGAGACTTGCATCTTTTCACCTATGAGGAAAAAAACAGCATCTTGGGATAGAACAAAAAAAAAAGGAAATGGTTCGTCCATCTGCTGTTTAACATAGAGCTTGTCATAGGATTGACATATTTCAAGAAGTATTCTTATAATGAAAATGAGCAATGCAAAACTGTAGCTGCAACTCTGCACTACAATATAATTTACTGAAACCAACTATCAGGTTTAAAAGGAGTCAGGTCCAAAATACATTCCTGTTATAAACACTAGCAACACTCCTCCATCTTACATAAATGTCTTTGCTTGCAAATGAGAAATAGGGGTTTCATTGTCACCTTGGCATAATTACCCCTCTTTTTTTGGTCAAATAGTTTGCTCTTTATAGCTTTATTTGCAAGGGGGAAAGCATTTTCTCGCTTCTTTTTTGTAAAGTTAGTGTGTGTAGAAAAGATTTCTCCTGATCCTCCTTTATTCTCTTCCTCTTAAGCAGTACAAAGAGGAGAGAAAGGCAGAGATATTATAGACCCATAATTACAGGGTCTGGAGGACAACCTGGCATTCTAAATTCACTTCAGCGGTAATAATCAGACAATAAAAATACTTGTTGGCCAACCCTATCATTTGAATGAAAACCACCCTTCTTGTTGAGCACTAAAACTGTGGGACTTGAACATTCTGATCAACATTATTTTTGTTCACCATTCTTTACACACACACACACACACACACACACAGGATCCTGTTACTTTAACACGATTTGGTGTTAGTGTTGGTCTACTGTGTTAAATCAGAGAACAAAGCTGGAGAAGAAAGTATGCTGCTGTGCTGTCACTGGAAGTTTAGATCAAGCTTGATTACAAAATTCAGAATTTAAAAGTATATCCATCTCTGTGGGGGAGAGGAAGAGGGGGGTTGGAAGAATGAGAAAGAGCAATTCAACCCCCCCAACCCCCACAAAGTGAGTAATGCCATCGTTGATTTAATTAGCAAATTCTAGATGTGCTGACAAAGGAAATTTTCTTGGGAGATGCACTGTGTTGTGTCAGTGGTCTAAATGAATAGGCTGAGCTGAGTTCCTGGTAATAACAGATGAACAACACAACTCGCCAAACCTCAAACAGTGCATAAATCAATTTGCTGGGAATTAACCACTTGCTTCAAAATTAGGGGTTACTTGACAGGGTTTCAGTGATTAGGTTGTCAAGGACCTGTATCTCTAGCTGGGATTTATCTCTCATTGATACAAGTACATCCCTTTGCAGACAGCAGACTGACTCTGGGTAGCAATCCACAGCATTAGGCTAGTTAGTCTGGGCTTTACCCTTTATAAGTGCAGATGGCATTTAGAGGTGGACAAATGAGAGTACAACGGGAACACTTATCGGAGGGGAAATGTGCTGGCTTTGTGAAATACTAACAATGCCTGGGATATTAGTAACGGGACTGTGGATGTGGAGAAACATTTCAGAATCCTCACATTATCACATGACCCTTCTGGGCAATAAGAACCTTAAGTGTTTGTTAAATGAGTTGCCTAAACAGAAAGTGCCCATTATACAGAGAAATTAATGACAAGCACAAAGTCACTCTGAGGTCACCGTGTCTTGTGAAAGTCGGGCACACAGTGCGTTCCAGACAGGCTTGCCATTTTCGTGATTAAACCTCTCGCCAAGTCCACTTATGACAATGCAAGCTTCCCTCCCCACCGTACAGTCAGAAAGTGGCTGTAATAGTACTAAGCATAGATGTAGGGAAAGGGGGAGGGAATCCTGCCTAGAGTTTCCAGGGTCTTCTGTATCCTCAGGGCTCTGAGTTAGAGAGGAGTTAGAAATGCTGTACTTAGAGTACTTCAGAACTTTCCAAAGTAGGCATTTGGGGATGATAAAAATCCTTTAAAAATGAAAGAAGAAGAAAAAGCATTGCTGGAGCAGACCAAGGTCTACCAGTTCAGCGCTGGCCAAACAAATGCCTCTGGAGAGCTCACAACCAGGGCATGATTGTGGTGGCTCTGTCCTATGGTCTGATCCCAGCACCTTGTAGTCAGTGGCGTACTGCAGCTTCCCACTGGCTTTTCTCAGGGGAGTAGAGTGTTCCATGTTGCTGATGAAATGCCCCCTGTCACCTGAACCCTTGGTTAGGTAGAGGAGAAGACAGGCTAAGGAGAAGCTGTGGGCCACAGTGGGTCCATGTGCTGGGACTGTGTTTGAATCTGGAAGTTCTATTTGGGTTTCATAGCTTTGAGGAGTTCAGCTACACTATCTTCTGTAATAAAGATAGTACAGTGGTACCTCTGGTTAAGTACTTAATTCGTTCCAGATGTCCGTTCTTAACCTGAAACTGTTCTTAACCTGAAGCACTACTTTAGCTAATGGGGCCTCCCGCTGCTGCTGTGCTGCCAGAGCACAATTTCTGTTCTCATCCTGAAGCAAAGTTCTTAACCTGAAGCATTATTTCTGGGTTAGTGGAGTTCTTAACCTGAAGCGTATGTAACCTGAGGTACCACTGTATATATGTATGTATGTATGTATGTATGTATGTATGTGTGTATATATATATATATATATATATATATATATATATATATATATATGCAAGCATTTACAAAAATTGGAAGCATTTTACACCATGGTTCTTCCCCCTCCCTCGAATGTTTATCAGTTAGCTCTGCTACTAGGAAGAGCAAGGAGTTACAGACATTATTGTTGTTTTACTTACACCATTGGGACCCAGGACTTACATCAGTCACCACTGCCTTTAAAAATCCTATTGTGTTATTATGTATTAACATTTTGCTTAGTAACAGACTGAAAGGTAGCATATAAAATGTGTAAACAAATGAATGCAATTTAAACAACTAGCTCAGGGAGGTCAAATGAATGCGGTAATTTAAGCTGAAATGAAGAACTTAAATATGGCACACACACAAACTCAAATGCACAATATCCACAACCTTTTTTCACAGTGGAAGCTGTCCAAATTGTGGCTTCGCTGTTTGTTGTGTTGTGTTTTTAAATTAGCAAAACGATTACCATTTGTAGAATGATTTTTTAGATTCAATGTTTTTAGCTGATAATTACATTAAAGAAAGTCAAATTGTATTGAATTACATGAACCAAGTTAAATGAATTAAGACATGAAATGAAATTGAATTAAATGGAGTCCATGTTGTAGACAAGTTCTCAAAGGAAACACATTTCAATTTGAATATTGTTCAAAGCAGTTTTTTTTAAAAAGCTCTATTTCTCATATTCCTTAAAAAACACCCCCCCCCCCAAAACACCCTCGTTTTATTTCTGTTCTTTGGAAATCCAACCATGTTAAAAGCCCTTGGAATTACTTCCCTGAAGATGAATTCTGGCAACCTGCTAATGTCCTGTTTGTTGTCATTTTAGCCACCTGACTTCTGCTATTCTCATGGAACCCTAAACCATATTATAGTGTTATGAGGATGAGCTGCCGCACACTTCATGGTCTTGTGATCATTCACCAACTCTGGTGCAGCTTTAAGAAGTTTCACTTTGATCCTTGACAAACTTTGGTTAATCTTAACGATACTGTTCATCTTAACTGTGGTTTGTGGAAACAAGCCAACTTCAAACTCTAGTTTATGAACTTTAAATAAACCACGGTTAGGATTAACCACTGTTTAGGTTATGGTGTTATGCAAAATCTAGATCAGGCACGTCCAACTCCCAAGAGACTGGGATCTACTCCCAGTATAAAAAAAACTGGCAGTGATCTACCCATTGTCATTGTCATTGGAGGGAGGAGGAGCGTGCATGGGGTGGGTGGATTGCCCAGAGTTGTTGAACCCAGAGTTGTTGAGCTTTTTTTTGGGGGGGGGGGTAGGATTGCCTAGAGTTAATCCCACAATTGATAAGGGTCCCGTGATCTACCAGGATCAGCCGGGGATCTACCGGTAGATCACGATCTACTGGTTGGACATGCCTGATCTAGATAACTAACAATTGAATAACTATCTCCTGCCTTTTCGTGATGCCAAAACCATCAGCCTCACTCGGCCTATTGGTAGGAACAGTCCCTTTCAGCGGAGGGTTGTATGAGTATATGGGGTGGCTTTGGGGCAGCAACCATGGTGCAGAGGGATGGCCTTCTTTGCTTAGGCGTAGAACACATGCTTTGCCTAGGATCATGTAAAGCCACTGCCATTGTAGGTAAAACTGAGCTGTTTGGACCAATAGTAATTATAAGGTGGCTTTATACGGAAAAGAAAGAAAGAAAAAGGATATCAATCTGACCATTAAGAGGCAAAATAAGGTTGCTTATGTAGATAGCAGTGTTGTTAATGCAAATACGGTAGATAGATAATAGCTAAGTTTCCTTTAACGGTTCTTACTGTAAACAGCGGTGCTTTACTGACAACTGCAATGACACAAGATTCTAGTGTACGTCATGTGCCAGATGAAGATATAGCCAATCCAAATACCCTGCTCAATGATAGCAGGAATTGAAGTGTTTATGAGTGGTGCATGGAGGGAAGCAATTCTGGGGAAAACCAACAGAATTTGCTGCTTTGAAGTCAGTTGAAAGGGTGAGGTTTGTGTGCTCTACACTTCATCCTCCTATGGCATCATGGTGCCAGAAGAGAAATGGTAAATAAAATGATGAAATGGCAACAAAATGGATCAGCCTGCAGGAAAACTGGTATTTGAAGGGAACCGCTACAGAAAATAGAGGAGGTGTTGTACTGCATTCCATCTGAAGCAGATGTTCTGTTTCTCTGAGTGCCAGTTAAAGTAGCAGGAAAGGTAATAAATACTTTGAGTTTTTGGATGATGCAGATAAAGAAAAGAAAAAACCAAGTTGGCCAGTGTTGATTAAGAAGTTTAAATGCTGACATATGACAAGCCCAAATTCATCATTAGAACTTGGGTCCAAACTAGATGTGACAGTAATTGCATTCTTTGCATTTAATGTGCTCGTGCTCGTTAAACCAAATACAAAAAAGTGTCTGCTGAAGGGGCAGGATCACAGCAGTAATGGAGGGGGAATTTAACCCTTTCCTTCATTGCTCTGGTCCTGAGCCCCTCCTCTAAAGCTATTTGCATTGGTAGGGGGTTTCTTAAAGGCTGCAGCAAGGGAGAAAATACTTGAATTTGTTGTCCATGCCTGCTATAATTGCAAGCATTATAGGCTCCCCACAAAGCTGGTGAAATAGGCATTTCTAATGCAAAAATGTATTTAATGTCACATCTAACAAACTAGACTGCCCTGCGACTGATTTAAAGCTTTCAGGGGATAGTCTGTTGCAGCAAAACAACTAAGTGTCTTGTGGCACCTTAAAAACTAATACATAAGCATAAGTTTATGACCTCAAGTTGTCAGCACAAACTTCTGATTGTGGGGAATTGTGTGACTTAATAAAGATTGTATAATTGGTGGCATAAAGTCAGATGGAGAGAGCCAGATTGCTTCTGGATCCTGATTTGATATTGGAGGGAGCAGCTGAGAAGGCTTGGACAGCATAAATACAAATTGATGCTCTACAGTCTCAAAGTACTTTTTAAGACGCCTAAACAGCATCCTGCTTGGGTGGATGCAGTTAGCAGTTTACAAAAGCCCCAGAAATAAGTGGCACAGAGGTCATGGGACTTTGCTGAGAGATACTTTGGGCAGATATTAAAGCCTGAACCATTTGGTTCAGGGAGGGCATCTGGAGAACTAAGTGAAATAGACATGACAAGTGATGAAGTTCTAAAGCTAATTGACACATTAGCACTTAACGAGTCATTGTGTCCAGAGGGCATATAGTCAAGAGTTCTTGAACAACTCAAGTGTGAAATTGTTGATCTAGCATTGTCCCACAATCCCACAACAGGAAATGATGCTCTGTGCATAATTAACGGCTAATAAGAGGGTTTGTGGGGACTCTCCTGCTTGTAAAGGAGCTTCTCCTGCCTTTCCCCCCAACTTTTTGGGCAGGGGAGAGAGATGTATGAATGGGATAGTGGAAAATTAAGGCTGTGGGAGCCATTTTGAATCAAGTTCAGCTTGAGACACTTTGTCCATAAGGTGGACCACTCTTTCCCCAGCACTATTCTTTTTTACTTCTTGGGATGGGTTTTTGGAAGATGCTTTTATGTGTGTAGATCAGTGCACGCTGACCAACGCACAGTCTTCTCAGTAAGGCTCTGTTGTGATGGCATGAGTAGTCACGATGACCAGTAAATTCTTATCTGCTGCAGCCTTCATCCGCCTTCACAGCCGTTGTAACATACCGCTTGTTATCATCCACCTGTTCTGCCGTTGAGGATCATTCTTTGTCTATTCCTTCCCTTTGACCTTACCGCCTTGGGTGACCTTGCTGGGAGTATGAGATTCCCAATGACTTTGCTCACAAGGGTCATAGGAGTGTGCAAGCCCACGCACCACCACAAGATGCTGATCCAGCGAGTGAGTCCCCAGCACCGGCGACTAGCTCTATCCTGGTCAGATGTCCTGTCCACAAAGCTATGTCCCACAACTTATCAGGGGGAAAAAATGGGTTGAAGTGAAACCTTCTTGGCAACTGAACTCCCATGGTGTTTCCTTTCTTAAGATGCTAAGTATGAGATCTTATAATTTTCCAGAATAGGGTTTGCTATGCCTTTTTCACCTGGCCTGTACATTTTCCCTTTTGTTTTGCAGAGCATATAGGTCTTATGCTGAATACAACAAAAATTTGCATTGAGAAACACTTTCCCTTTTCAGAAATACACATTTACAGAAAGTTATCCACCTGGACATCTTGTTACTAAAATTCACATGTTGCTCTTTCAATTCCATGCCACCTTTTACAATCTCCAGGAATATAATAATTTCTGATAAATATGATATCAGGTCATTGCAAGTCAGCAGATAGGTGGCTTTTTCTTGCATCTCATACTCTAAGAAGGCCATTAATGTATCATTTATGCTCTCTCAAAATTGCCAGTGCTCTATTAATTTTCTTAATTCATTCACATATTCAGAAATTGCTTCATTTGCATTTTGATTTTGTTTATGGAAGTGGATACACTGTAATCACTAGTGGCTTTGGGGTTATGTGATTTTGTAGGATTTTTAGTATTTGAAATGCTATATTGGCTGGTTAAATGGGAAGCTGTTAGGCAATACAGTAAATTACAGGTTTTAATCCCAATTACGTTCAGCAAGACTGCCACCTTTTTCTCATCAGATATCCTATTAGCTATTCCATATTGTTCCAATATCCCTCTATAAGTGGACCAATCCTCCACAGAGCTATCAAAAAGCACATTTCCCCCAAGCAGACAGTGATTTTAATTTCTTTCCACTGACTACTCATCTTTTAGTTTCACTTTCACTTACAAAGGGAGTTGTTACATTAAAGCAAGTGGTTTTAAAAGGACTGTTGTAGGCAATATTCGTGAACCAAAACCCAAGAGTCACTCACACAGCCCATGTTTCCCAGACCCCAGATTGAATTGACAAATTACAGTCAGCAATGCTATGTTTTCCATTCCCGATTTCCCCATTAGCCCTTTTTGGAAGACAGGAAAGTGCTTTATACTGCATTAGATCATTGGTCCATCTAGCTCAGCACTGTTTAGTATGCAAACTTGGCCAATCCTGACTGCTATTATTTGCATGGTTATAGCAGCGCTGCTCTGAGCCATTGCAGTCATGCAAATCACCCCAGGCAAACTGGCAAGTCCCAATGCAGAGGTGACGACTCACATAAACAATGCCACCTCTGCACTGGCAATACCTGCCTGTTCTCCCAAAGGCCCAGTATAGAAATGATCAACCTGCATGGGCTCTAAGGGGCAAACTTAAATACAGGACAAATAGTGCAGATACAATTAACTTGCACATTTTTTCCAGATACCCTGAAAATGCAAGAGTTAGAGTTGAAACCTGCAGTGTGCAATGACCACTTGAATTCAGTCAGCTGATCTCTGAAGTTGGATACACATTGATATTTTAAAAAGGTGAACTGTAGAACAACAGGTAGAATTCACTTTAAAGTCTCACTTTACTCATGTGGCAAATCATTTTTCACCTCTGTATCCTGTATTGTCCAGGTGTTTGTTTTGCAGAATGAACTATTATGCTGAATATGTCATTTAGCTATATATAGAATCTTGGAATCACTTTCCTTAGACTTAATTACCCAATTTAAGGGTTTGTTTGGAGCGAATCTTTAGTTTTGTTCCTTTCCGAAAAGAGCAGTTGACTCTAAGCTGCATGCCAATAGTTCATAACAAGAATGGGTTAATTTCCTAACCTCATCTGTTCTTGTGCCACCCTCAGGGTTGTGAGAAGGACAGATAAGCATAGTGCTATTTTCTGGTTTTGTTTCAGTGTCAATCCCAAGAGTGGACCAATTTCATACCATTTGCTGCTTTCATTACTGTCACAAGGTTGTCACAAGAATTGATAAATTTCAGACTGTTTTTCTTGTCCTCATTACAATCTTAAAGTTGTCATGAGCGTGAATTGATTTTGTGCCATTTTCCATTCTCATTACAGTCTTTCTATCTTTGTCATAAGAATGGCTTCATTTGGGGCCATTTCTGTTCCTGTTACACCACTTTGTCACAAGAATGCGGAGTATTTGATGAAAGAAGCCAGCAGCTCAGGAGCTGACACGCAGGGATAACACACTCTCGTGACAGAGATCATAATGAGAACAAAAAGTGCAACAAAATGTATCCCCATCTCATGACGAGGTTATGATTTTTCTGGTGGTTGAGTTCACTAGGAAAATGAATCCACGGTTTTACTAGCGGGGCTACTGCTGCCTTAATACCTCTACAGGAAGCTAAGTGCCAATCTAAAAACTGAAACACGCTGCAGGAAGGATCATGTGGTGCAGTTATTGCTGCGCTGCTCTCTTTCAGACTGCGGGTGGTGGAACACAAGTTTGCAAGTTCCCACATATTTTCTGAAAACCTGCCCATGAAGTCCTAGCAAGGGAGGCCAACCCAGTAGGGTAAATGACTGCACTGGTCTCATGCTGCAAGAATGCCAGGCTTACTTACTGAGAAGGGGGTCTAACTAGATGATCAGGATACCGGTAGCTGGAAATATGGTGCATTCCAGTTTTTGTTTTTACGTACAGCTGCAGGAACAAGAGAGTGCAATTCTTCCAAACCTGTCTTAAACAAGCGTAAGACCTTTCAGCAGAATGGGAGTAAAACATACTCAAGTCATTTGTAGAGTGAATAATGACTAGGGATCGGGTTTGCTGTTCTGTACCTGTTCATCTTTTGATCGTGTTACTGTTATCCAAACTGTCTGTTGCAGTTCACATTTCATTAAATTGGTATGGTCTTGGCCTGGGCTGGCAGTTTGAAAAAATAATGCTATTGTTTATTATTCTCCTGAAAACATTGAAATAGTTGCATTTGTTATGGATATAACTATTTACAGTATCACTATTTACAGTAACTCTGTTGTTGATTGTCCATCATCAAGTAGGCATTTGTATTACTATTGTAGGAGTATTTCAGGAGTTTTTTTAATTTGCCTGTCTAGGCATTTACATGATAATGTGTGATTGCCATGTGTTTTTGAAAGAAGAAACTTAAAGAAAGTCATGGTGGAGGCGGGACAAAGAGTTAGATGGGCAAACAAAATACACAGAAATCGCTTTTTAAAAACAATAATAAAAAAGCGGTTTATTAAAATATTGGTTATTTTGGGTGTGGATGGATACAGAACTCCATATGCAAACTCCAGAAGTCACGGAACCTCTTTCTAATAAATTGCAGTAGTAATACAAGGTTTTCTCTGCATCTTATTTTATTTTCCTTGGGAAGGAAAATAGAAATAAAATTTGTGTGTTTGTGTGTGAATGACACAGACCACCAGGCAGCAAGACTTCCCTCCCCACAAGAAAAGAAAACATTATAATATGCAGCAGCAAATGCTATTGTCTCCCTCCTTTTCCCATCTTCTTCCAAGGCTGTGAATGGCCATGTACTGGAAAAACCAGTTGGGAAGGGCAGTTCCTTAAAAATGCCTGGAGAGCAGCAGTGTTTTAAATGTGAGCAATATTTTGTACTATAGCATGTGTGTGTACAATATGAAAGTGTCTGCACTGTTTTCTCTTTTCAATTACCGGTAGAAATAAATAAAAACCATAATAGCAATATATGATAACTTGAGGAAACTAAATAAAACTTGTGCAATTCAGAATGCTAGTTTTGTACAACAACATATGAGATCGTACAATTCTGTGAGAAGCTCAGAGAATCATTTTTATTTTATTTTAAAAGGTATTTGCCTATATATTTATAAAGCTAGTAGTGCCATTAAGCATTACTACCCTCCCGCCCCAAATCATGTAAAGGAGAAGAGAGCTATATAGGTAGGGACACAGGGTAAGACATGTAACAGGGAAAGTTGATGATCATCTCAGTAAAGCAGAGTTCAAGGAATACACATTTCAGTGCATCAGAGCAGAAAGTAACTGCAAAGCAATGACAACAAACACAGTGCTGTTTGTATAATGGTATGGGTTCAAAAAGTTCACACACACACACACACACACCACAAATGCAGGTAGTGCTTGCATGAAACACAGTCGGCTCATATGGCTGGCAAACAAGCACAGATCTCGCACCAAAATTTGATGGTTGTGAGATTCTCCACCATCCCTAATGATGACAACCATCTTGCACTCGTAATTTATGATACAAGTCTTGTGATTATTTTTCAGTCTATTCTACAAGCTTTGGGCTTAGGTTATAGCTAACTGATAATCAGAATCAGATGATGACTTGTATCCAATACAGTGCTAAGTAAGCATCCTGTCAATGCCGGATTTAAGATTATATTATGAAGTGTCCTGTCTGTGCTGGTTAAAAGAATGGATGACATTACAGAATACTCTGTATTCTGTAGAATACAGAGATCTAGAAGGACATGATAACAGATTTGGTTGGCACACTTATCTGTGGTAATGAGAAAGCTAAGGTACATAAAGGTTTTACAAATCATTACTAGGAAGAATTTATACGGGGTGTGGGAGAAATATAAAAACTTGTTAGAAAGGAAAACACCATGGTGGCTCTCCTCACTCAAAGCAATATCAGTGAAAAAAAAGGAACACAAGAGGGAATTGGGTGACATATAGATATTTCTCGAAGCTACCAACATGAGTCTGACCAAACTGCGGGAAGCAGTGGAAGACAGGAGTGCCTAGCGTGCTCTGGTCCATGGGGTCACGAAGAGTCGGACACGACTAAACAACTAAACAACGAGATTTGTTACAAGAAAGAGACTGATTTTATATTAAAGGGGTTTGAAGAGTTAGGTTAACATGTTGGCTGCAATATTTTCAACTCAATGATGTTTTTAAGGAAGATAAAAAAGATTGGGTTTTCGTATCAAACCTTGCAATTCGAGAGAGAACTATTAGAAAATACTGATAAAGTAATTTCTAGAATGTATAAACTGTTATTAGAATGGGAAACAAAAGATGAGCAGGTGAAGTCTGTGATGATCCACTGGGCAAGAGATATTGGTTACAATATTGAAATGACTGCGTGGGAGAAGTTACGGAATGTAGACTTAAAATTTACAGCATGCTATACATTGAAGGAAAACTTTATTAAAATGATGTATAGGTGGTATTTATCTCCTAGCAGACTTGCAAAAATGTATAAATCAAAATCAAACTCATGCTGGAAGTGTAAAGAAAAGGAAGGTACTTTTATCATATGTGGTGGCCCTGTAAGAGAACAAAAGCCTTCTGGGAAATGATTTACAGTGGTACCTCGGGTTACAGACGCTTCAGGTTACAGACGTTTCAGGTTACAGACTCCGCTAACTCAGAAATAGTACCTCGGGTTAAGAACTTTGCTTCAGGATGAGAGCAGAAATCGCACGACGGCGGCGTGGTGGCAGCAGAAGGCCCCATTAGCTAAAGTGGTACCTCAGGTTAAGAACAGTTTCAGGTTAAGAACGGACCTCCAGAACGAATTAAGTTCTTAACCCGAGGTACCACTGTATAATGAACTGAAGAAAATGTTTAAAACAACTTTTACTAAAAAACCAGAAGCTTTTGTGTTAGGGATAGTGGATATAGAGATTCCAAAGTATTTTAAAAACTTGTTCATGTATGCCACAACTGCAGCCAGAATAGTGTTTGCCCAGAGGTGGAAAGAAGATACTGTACCAACTAAGGAAGAATAACTGATTAAATTCATGGATTATGCCGAAATGGCAAAACTGAAAGGTGTAATAAGAAACCAAGAGTTTATATATATATATATATATATATATGTATGTATGTATGTATATATGTGTATATATGTATATATGTATATATATATAGAGAGAGAGGAAAATTTGTAGAATATTGGAAAAATTCTGGCATACAAGCAAATTCATTAGTAGAATTAATTTAAACCAAGCAGTTAAAATTGTACTAAGATAAATGGAAGAATAACTAAAAAATGGAATAAAAGTGGAAAATGCAGTGTTATAAAATCTGAATTAGAAAAGGAACCAGAAAAAGGGAGGAGGGAAGTCAAATATTGGAGGTATGTGTTTTTAAGGTGTGTATTTGTAAACTTGTGAAAATTTGAAAATAAAATTTATAATTAAATTTTTTTTTAGCAAAGATTCACTCTGGTGCATGAGTACTTCCTCTTCCTTCTCAGTGCTTGCCCAGCACCCTCACCCTAGATCTACTGTAAAGAGCTGGGAGGGGAGACCCCAGAACAGATATAGGGATTGTGCTGGGAGGGGAGAGGTGCACAAGTAGGAATCCTTATGCTAATAGGATGCTTACTTAGCCCTGTATTGAATACAAGCCTATATATTTAGTTATTTAAAAACTGTATACCTAGAAATTGGGGCACCATGGAAACTTATGAAAGGTTATTTGGCGACACAATCAGAAATGTCAATCCATTACTATCCTAAAAACAGGAGTGTCTTCTGTTGCCAGCCTTCTGGCTTCTGGAATTAATTCACTGTATAGCAACCATTCCACCGAAATGATTTGACTGGCATTCCAAGCAAACCGACTGCAAAACTTAGGAAACTCCTATAATTCTCTGCAACACTTGGAGCTCCTTAGCAGTTGTGGAAGGGTTTGTTTGTGCTTTTGTTTTGCATTTTGGCAGACAAATCCATGTGGCATTAAAACACCGAGGGCGGGAAGCTAAGAGCTGACAGACATATCTAGACGGCGGAGTGTTGTTGGTGTAGCGAACTACAGGATTTATATAGATTTCAAAACTGGAGTGAGGCACATGTTAAAACGGTGGGCTGGGAAACTTTAAATATGATGCGAGCTGCTCATTCTTGAAATACGACTTTTTTGTTGTTGCCTTTGTCAGTGTTTTATTCCTTGATCAAGCACAAAGAGGAAATAAATTCGAGCTCTCCCTTCTATTTATGTCAGTTATCTCCCAGTGTGGGGCCAAGGCATCCTTTTGAAAAGTGTAAACACTTAACCTCAGTCAAGTTGGTTCAAAGGCCAGCACACACGCTGTACTCCTGGGCAAGGAACAGAGGAAGGAAATGTGTGCATGCGAAGGGTTGTGCGCATGTGCTGCGAGCTTTATTTTTCATTTTTCTATTGGGCCTACTGGTGTCTGTCTTTTTTTTTTTAAGGCTCTTTCTAAATACATTATATGTATATGTGGGAAATATTCCAAGCAGTGCCTCTGATCTCTCATTGCCTTTTCTAGTCACACCCCTGATTTATAGTTTATTGGTGACTGGCCAGCTTTTGAGATGACTTGCCATAACATGCTACAGGCTGTCTTTTTCTTCATATAAAGAGAAACCGGCATCTCTTCTGGGTATGTGGGTTAAAAGAAAGAAAGAAAGAAAGAAAGAAAGAAAGAAAGAAAGAAAAAATCAGCTGTTACAGTCATTGTTTCCCCAGTGCCAGCTTTATGTCTTTAACGAATGAGCTTCTCCAGGAACAGTTTTTAAATGAGAAGTTACGGCTGCTTTTCTGATTGAAACAAACTAGTGTTGATTGCTGATCAGCCATCTGTAAAGGAGGGCATCTCAGGAAGGATATGAGCTAATGAAAAAATGGACCTGATTTGAAAGTGTGACGTGCTTCATGCCACAGGCCAGTCTGAGTGGCATGAGATTATATCAGTGCAAGTGAGAGGTAGATTGAGAATAAGTAACTTCTGTCTTAAAGATTAAATGGCAAATTTGCTATTAAATGTGAAAGACATAAAATGGAATTAACGCTTTGAGGGTGCTGGCGGTGGCTCTGCAAATGACACTTCCATCCTGTCACTGGCGCTGTCAAACGGCACACTTCTCATTGCGGCTCAATTAATACTCATTTGGAAGTATCAATTAAAGAAATGAGAAAAGAAGTGTTGACCCTTAACAGCCGCCATCAGATCACCCACTTTGGAAGGGCGCATTTCGTGTGGCATTAGTTCTCCAAATGACCTTTGGAACTGGTAAAATATTATTGATGAAATCATTAGGTTTCTTGGTAACCAATTGATAATTCCCATCTAGGTTGCTTGGCGCTGATGATATTACCCTTGCTGTAACTAGGAGACAAATGTTGGTGTGGAAGTGTATGAGGTATTTGCTAAGTGATAACTGCCTTTGTGTCCTGTGTTTTTAACAAATACTCATAGCACAATCAAATTTGGAATGACTGCCAAGTGAAGGTAAAAAGAGGGGGGGGGGATCAGTTCAAAATGTAGCTGCTATGCTGCAACATATGTGATGCTTAATTCTATACTTCATCCTGTCATGTCCCCTTGTTGCACTGATGCTGTGTAAAAATTGACATAAGTTTCAAAACAGCTAATTAAGAACTGGTGACAAACAGCAAGATATCCCAGTTCCTAACAGGAGTGCTCCTATTCAGGGTTCTAGCTTCTGGAACAGAAGCCTAGTGCTATTCTGGACTGGCAGGAGTACCCTGTTTCTCCTAAAATAAGACGTAGCCATAAAATAAGCCGTAGCAGGATTTCTACGCATTTGCGAAATATAAGCCATACCCTGAAAATAAGACATAGTGATGCGGCACCTCTCCCTTAAGACGGCCTGGATAGGCATGGCTATGCAGTGTACAGACGCCGAGCGGTTAAAATAAGATATCTCCCGAAAATAAGCCATACTGTGTTTTTTTGAGGGGAAAAAAATATAAGACGGTGTCTAATTTTAGGAGAAACACGGGTATGTGCCTGGCTCACAGGGAGGGGAGAAGAAAAAGACAAAAATATTCTTCCCTATCCTTCTGCAGCCTCTCTCCAGAGTTGGCTAGTTCTTTATGTTCATTTATTGTGTACCGGTATCTGGGAAAGGTTTCTGGGGAGTGGGAAAGAAAAATGTATTTTTTGCTTTCCCCACTCATGGAACCCAAAATTTTAAAAATATACTTTCCCCATCAGCAAGTAGTGATGGAAAACCTTGGCTTTCTTTCCTGTTGAGGGTCATAGTCCCTTGAGGGCTGCAGTGAGTGGGGCTAGTCCCATTTCTTCCTTCCACTCATTTTCTCTCTTGTTTTGAACATCCTACTCCCTCCCTCCAACCCTTATCCTCCTCCTTCCTGCTAGTGGAGGGACAGATCACTATTACTAGAGGTCTGATGTGATCACTTCCCACCATTCTTCTGTTGTTCCATCTATTTTAGGGGTTAGGTTTCATGTTTCGCCCCTTCCACCTTCTCTCTCTCTCTCTCTCTCTCTCTCTCTCTCTCTCTCCTTACCCACATGAAATTAGTCTGAAAGCCCCATTTGGGGTTTCAAGCTGCCTACTCCATTGCTGTTGAATTTGACATTACTTACAGAACATTGGGTAAATCAACTCCATTTCTAAATTCAACTTGCTAACTTTCTGTAGTCAAAATAGATGTTCTTTGGATTGGAAAAGAGTGGAAGAAAATCAAAATCATGTTGTCCTTCTCATTGTGTATCCTCAGGGGATTGTAGTATTGGGAAGTCAACTGATTCAGGGGATTGTAGTATTGGAAGGTGTTTTATATTCCATCTATATAAGTCCTGGCTTTTCCTTCTCCCAGTTCAGAATGGCCCATTACATACTAAGTTTGTGGTTTTTTTTAAATGACTGACATATTGTTCAGTAAAAATAAATTGAAATGACTGTACTTTTTCCCATACAGTTCTGAAATTTGATTGGCCCCAAAGAGCAGACATTCAGTTCAGTCTTCCTCTTCATTACAGAACATATGCAAGGCAAACTTGATCCCTCCTCCGTGTGTGTGTGTGTGTGTGTGTGTGTGTGTGTGTGTAATATATCCTACTAACTTTAGTGATTTGGACATGCCTGTGGTTTTGCAGTCCACTTTCCAGACCAGCCAGTTTGATGTTTTGAATAAATATACAGGCTTTAGCAAGTACTGTCAAGAAGTAGCAAGACACTTTCCTATCTCTTGAGAAGCATATGCACACTAAAGCTGTATCAAGGTGTAGGCAAACTCTGATGGAGGTACTCATTACCAGCAGGAAAGGTGGCTATTAAAAAGTGGGGTGAATTATTATAAGGACAAACATGGTTGGGCTTATTCCTTCTTTTGGTTCCTAGTAGAAGCACAAAGACTTAGTTGCTAATGACCATCATTGAGATTAGTTGGAACGTGAATATAATAGGCTAAGAACTAGATATTGCTGCCTCCTCCCATTTCCCATAGTGACTTCTGTGAGAAGAAAAGCATAGAAGAATATGAAGGTGAAACTTAAAATGTATATGAATGTTCCTTGATCTGAGAGAGGACAACTAATGAACCAGAGGTAACACAGTATTTTCTTTCCTGGCGTTCCATCAGGCTTATAATGACACTTCTTAGATAAGAGAGTCACAGTGGAATCTCTTCCTTAACTCTCCTCATTACTTATCATTTGGAGAATTTTCTTTTTCTTTTAAATCCTATGTCTATATGCATGACTCAACGTTATGTTACATGACTGTGCTGGGACCTTCAAGATCTTAAGCTGCACATCCTCCCAATGAAGCTGTGCAACAGTTTAAAACGCCAATCAAACACTGACTTTAAATGCAGAGCTTCACTGCATGCTGAAGCTCAGACAAAATGCAAATTGCTAATTTCTCATGAAACTCTTACAATGAATGAGATTTTATTTGCACACAGCTAAACATTAACATTTAGTGATAATACCTAAAGATGGTGAGAGCCAGCTTATGACAGACTTTTCCCATCCCAGCTTGGCTCCCCTTGTGGGGAAAAAATTGGGCCGATAGGAATGATCTGCAGTGATATATACTGTGAAAACTGAAAACTGATGATGTGGCTTTTACTCTTTCAGATACCAGCAATCATAACATGATTTACATAACATTTGAATCGCCCTTATGCACTCTGCATGAAAGGGAGCATTTTGAACTTCATGTGCAGTAGTATCAAGAGGTCTAGGGATATTGTTCTTCAGGTTGCAATTTAGCATAGCGCACTTTTGCATAATGTATGCAATTTCCAATTGTCAAGCAGCTGGTACCACCAGAAAGTTCTTAATTTTTAGCTGAAACCCCCTTCTAATATGAGCCTACTGCCCAGAGGACAAGAAAACTAATATGCTCCACCATCCATGTGACAGCTCATCAAATATTTGAAGATTGTTGTCATATTGCCTCTTAATCATCTCTTATCCAAACTAAACCGTTCCCAACTCCTTCGGCCTTTCCTCACAAGACTTCCAGGCTCATCTCCAATCTTTGTTAACTTTCTCTGGACATGTTCCACTTGGGCAATATTTTTGTCTTAAACTGAGATGCCCAATACCACACATATTTAAACAAACATGCTAAATTGGGGTGGGAGGGAGTGGAGCCTGTTTTTGCAGAACTGCATCTCCATGCACATTTGTTTTACCCACTGAATGTTATTCATTAATAACAGATTAATATATAAATAATAAAATTGTTATTATTTGGACATTTAGGTCCAGCTCTGAGGGCCTTCTGGTGGTTCTCTCACTGGCAAGAAGTGAAGTTGCAGGGAACCAGGCAGAGGGCCTTCTTGGTAGTGCTCCATGTCAGGAGATAATGTGCTCCATCTTCTCTTTAGCAATTGCTGTCTAAAGAGCACACAGAGAGTTTTATCTACCAATCAAAGTTGGGAGATAAAGCTATAGGTGCTGGAGGGATTTTTCCTGTGGA
This sequence comes from Darevskia mixta, assembly GCA_034641385.1. Taxonomy (NCBI): domain Eukaryota; kingdom Metazoa; phylum Chordata; class Lepidosauria; order Squamata; family Lacertidae; genus Darevskia; species Darevskia mixta. Next base: position 16,051,696 of record JAWWNH010000011.1, read on the forward strand.
TGGGTGAGCAGATGCCCCAGATCCTGCAACTGCTGAAATGAATTTTAGTGCTATAAGAATGAAGAAAAACTGTACTCACTGTACTGGCAGAGGACACCATGGTGCAAGACTGTGTTTGAGAGGGTTGGAGAATGACTTCAAAGTACTCCTGCTCTAGTGAAGATAGGTTTGTATAAAAGCATCTAGGTGGCATAGTACAAAATAGTAACAATGAAGAATAGATAAACAGAGGTGTTTTCTTCTGCTGAGTTCATATTACATAGGAGGTTTGTAGTAGGCTTGGCTGTTTAGAATAGTTTTGAATTCCCCTTTTATGTTATATTAAAGGTAAAGGTACCCCTGACCGCTAGGTCCAGTTGCGGAAGATTCTGAGGTTATGCTCTCATCTCGCTCTATAGGCCGAGGGAGCCGGCGTTTGTCCGCAGACAGCTTCCAGGTCATGTAGCCAGCATGACTAAGGGATTCAAACTGCCGACCTTCCGATCGGCAAGCCCTGGGCTCTGTGGTTTAGACCACAGCGCCATGGTGATGTTATATTATGTTATATTAGGTGATCCAGGTGATTTCAGACTACAAGCCCCACCATCCTTGGCAATGGGCTATTCTGGCTGAGGCTGAAGGGAGCTGGAGTCCATCAACATCTGGAGAGCCACAAGTTCTCCAGCCCTGCTTTACATGAATAACCTAGGGAATGAGTGAACTGTTGTGTATATTCACTGAAGCAGCACTATTTACTGAAGTCTAGGATAATGTTTGTAGTAACTAACTTTTAAAACCATAAGTAGACTTATTCAAGTTCCAGAATGGTACTGATCAATAAACGGGAAATGAAAACAATGCAGTTTGCAATCGCGCTGTCCGCTGGGTTTCAAATACTGAATATGATGTTAATGAACAAAATTACGGAGCAAAAGATATGAAAGTAATTTAAAATAAAGCTAAATCAAATAATAAACTGCCTACAGACAATTTATAAGGAAAATGAGTGGTCTGGTTTATTAAATTATTAGTTACAAATTATTTGTTCTATCCTGAGTACTGTTGAAACCAGATCCTGTGAACCAACCCTAGCTGAATAATTAAAATATTAAAATGGCTTAGTTTTAATCTTTGGTCCCATTGCATATCTGGATCTCATTGCAGAAATGTCATGTTTACTTGTGACTCATTATGAAGAATTGTGGGAATGTCATTATCAGAAGTACAGATTAAACTGAGTAATACACAAAGATTTAAAGCAATGCTAACAATTCATCTCATATTTTTTAAAAGCAGCCTTTCTTGGAAGAATATATGCTCAGCAGTACACAAATTTTCAATGGAGGTATGAAGAAACACCATCAGTTTCCTAGAGGGTGCCAGGGAATAGCTGGAGGACAAAACAGTTGACTTCAATAGGCCAGATGATATTCTAGGGTGCAGCCCAAATGGAATTGCTGCTGTCCAAGCCACACTGAAAAAGATGGCAGCTGTATATAAGATCGCTGTTTGTAGATGATGCAATTGTTAAGCACCCACCATGTGGTGCTCCTATGGAACATTGTAAGCAGCTTACAGCAAGTATCCATGTATTATCAAACCCAAAACATGAGGAGGGGGTGGAGGGTGAGGGAGAGAACAGTTTGCAAAATCAATGGCTTCCAAAAAAGACAAACGCCAACAATTTAGCAAACACAGAATAAATCCAATATTACAAAGTTAACAATTTAGTCTTAAATACCTAAGCACAAGGCAAAAAGAAAGGTAACAAACAATAGCTGACGAAAGATAGCTTTTGTTTCTCGTCATTCACCTTGCTTTTGTTACACAGTAGCTTTCTTTAAACATCCTTTTTACGAACATAGTTTCATAATTTTTGCTTTCTGTAAGAAGCTGTTTTCGTAATGGCGCTCATCAGTAACTTTGTGTATTTTTTACATGAAGGCTAGATCTATGCTTCCTGTAGAATTGCAGTGGATACTAAACTCCATCCTAAGGTCCAGTTCATTCATGACATGACAAACGCTTTCGTGTCCATTGCGTATTATATAGGCATCCTTTGTAAATGCCAGATTCCCATGATTCTTCACTACAAAAGAAAGGAGAGCGCCAGCAGTGTATGTGCTGTTGTGCGTGGAGAATGAGTACAGGGGCCTCTGCCTAATTTCCCATTGCCTGTAAATGAACCTTATAGCGAAAAAGATTTCTAGTTCCTCTCCTGCCTTTAGGGATGCTCCACATTTTTTTTTGCAGTGGACAGACACAATTTGACACTTCCAACTCCCAGTTTGGTTGCCTGCTTTGTCTGATTTTGTCATGCAGTTTCAATGCACAAAAGTTGTGCACAAAAATACTCACTTTATGGTAGAAATGCATACAAAAGGTGTATTTTTCAGAAAATGCAGGGAAAATAAATATTTCAGAGGAAATGGATAAACATAGGCTACCTACAATTTAAATGCTAACTTTTGTGCATTCTTTAAAAATGGAATGGATCACACCTTATACTTGATTTCCACAGAAACCGAAACAAGACAGAATTAGAGCGACCTGCCCATCTCTGCCTGCTGTTGGCAATATTGTTGTTGTTGTTGTTGCTGCTGCTGCTTTTTCATACCACTAGTCCTTTTGCTAATTCAGTGGGGGAGTGTCAGTCATTCACCTGTAATTTTATAAGAAGCCTCTGGAGGTCAGGAGGTCTTTTGGTGTGTGTGTGTGTGTGTGTGTTATTCAGCAAGACAAACTGCAGACTATAAGTAATTACTCCCCTTCTTGGGCTAGATTCTTGAGTGGGTGGTTGCGGACCAGATCCAGGCGCTCTTGGGGGAAACTGATTTTCTAGATTCACTTTAATCAGGGTATCACCCAATTTTGACACAGAAACTGCTTTGGTATGATTATATGTCTGTTGTGTGATTATGTCTGTTGCGAGAGGGACAGGGGAAATGTGTCCTTGTGTTCTCCTCGCTCTCTCAGCAACTTTCAATACTATTGACCACAGTATCCTTCTCTCCGAGTTAGGGGTAGGTGGCTCTGGTTTTGAGCTTCCAAGACTTATTACTTTCACTCTCAATTTTTCAGTGTTATAATAGATGTTGCGCAGGTCAAGACATATGTTACCATGGCATACAAAACTTGGTGGACTTTGGGGATTCTGAGAAATGTGATGGAAGGAAATGTCTAGCCTTTTGGACATTCTTTTAAAAACTTTTTCCTAACAATTCTAAAATTACTCCTTATTGGAACTTATATGTAGCTTTAGTGACCTCGTCTTCCATTTGTATTTTTCCTTTTCTGAATCATTAATGCTACTACTTGTAGCATGTATGTTAGGAAGCCATCCAGCAATTTCATCATGACTCACTTTTCTAGACTTGATCTTCTAGCAGGTTTTAATTTCTTGTTCTTTGTCATGTCTATAGCTGTATTTTTGCCCCTTTCTCCATATTTTTGTAGAATTGTTTGCTTTTGATTGGCACTACATAAATATTCCAGGCTCCTGTGCTCCTATGAGATATGTGTCCTGCAGGCTTTCAATTTTCACGTCTGTATATCAAGGTGATCCATAAGTGTTGTCATATAATTATTTTGCTTGGGTCAATATTAAGCCTTTTCAATTAGAATTAATGAAAATAATTTATCAGTGAGAATTCATGTATATGGAAATGCACTGTTGTTATGTTAATTTCCTATAAGTAATCTTGGTTTTCTGTAACTATAAAAGTTAAAGAGAGATTATTCCAGTGGTACAGGGCATCCAGGGAAAGCAGACAGAGGCAAGGACTAAATACATAAATTCAGGCTGCAATCCCATACCTGAGAGTAAGTTCCATACCTGAGCATAGAGATGAAAGGATCTGTCAATTTCAGTTTCTCTCAGTTTCTAATTTTTTCCAATCTTAGTTCTCCACATCAGCAATTTGTGATTAAAAAACAAAACAGGAAACTATTCAACATTTTAGTACAAATTTATCCCAATAAACACATTTTTGTAAGCCATTTTGACTAATGTATACATTTTGCAAGCATTTCTTCCTAATGCAAAGCATTTTTTAAACATTATTTTCACCAACATATTCATTTTTATTCACACTTTTACCTAATACATGCATCTTTGCAAACATTGTTTTGGTTGGAAAAGTGCATTGCACAATTCGAATAAGTGAAAATTTCGATGGAGGGCTGTGTTTCAGTTCTCATACTATTTTGGAAAGGGTGAATTGGATAGATTTGGCTTTAAATGTGAACCAAATAAAATCATTCTCTGATCCCCAAACAAAACAAGACTTACCGGTACATCTGACTCGGCATTCACAGAATTGCACTGCCGACATGCAACTGAAAGATTAGTAGCAGAAGAGCGGTGAAAATAAGATGGGACACAGATGAGAGTGAAGCTCAAGAATGAAAATAATTAAAAGCAAGAATTTCTAGAGGGTAGCTGTGTTGGCCTGTTGCAACAAAGCAACAAAGAGTCTTGTAGCACATTAAAGATTAACACATTTATTATGGCATCAGCTTTCATGCACCACAGTCCACGTCATCAGATACATGAAGCATAGCCCATGAAAGCTTATGTCATAATAAATTTAGTGCCGCAAGACTCTTTGTTGTTTTTAAAAGCAAGACATTTCTTATTCTTCACATTGAACGCCCAAGGCATCTGGAAAGAAGTCTGTCTTGCCTCAAGAGCTCTCACCCTAACCTGAAGAGAATGCACTCCCCTATTTGAAAGGCTTTTGTGACACATGAAATGCAATCTTTTATTCTTTCACATAAGGTAAAGTAATCAATAAATAAGGTAATCAAGCATCTGGGTTCTTAACGTGTGCACTGGTGTGCCTCCCCGAAACAGGAGAATAACATCGCTGAACATTGGCATAACAGCATGATTTGTGAAGTCAGACAGGTTTACAATCTAACAGAGATTGGTGCATCCATCCTGAAACATTTGCTGCCTCTGCAAGTCTTAGTTTTGGTGTAGCACTTTGTCTTTTGAACCTGTGTACTTCAATGGGACGTGCCAGTTGGAGTGCTTTGAACACTGAACTGAGCATTTCATATGACAATTGTCAACCCCTCCCCCTTTTTTAACAAGTTAAAGGCTGGACAGGAAGGAGGCTCTTGAGGGAGAACTCTGCCCTTATGCCACCTCTTTCCTAATTGTGCATGCCTTTTGCAAGGAACTGGTTGCCTGTGTGTCCAATTTGCTGGCTTCCCTGAATCAGCCTATGCCAGTATTGTCTACTCTGACTGGCAGCGTACTTCCTATATCAAGTACCTGGGATCCCTTTTGATTCCAGGTGTTAGGGGTTGTTGTTCTCCCACTGCATCTCCTGCCCTCACCTAGACGGATTATTATTAGTTTTGGTTAGAAGTTACTGCAAGTACAAGTTTACCATCAACAGGTGGTTGTGCCATCAGTAAATTCATACTTAATTCATAAACCATGACCTTGCTTTTACGGAGGCAGAAAAGATAAGCTGGCAACACTCCTATAAAGTAACCATATTTCCTGTGCAGCTTCTACTAACCTTTCGGTGGCTTTCTGAAGTGACAGGAGCTTGTTTAATGTCCGCAATACTTGAATAAATTGATTGTCTGCTGCTAGTGACCCTAGCTGGTCACACTTTACTTTAAATGTCCATTACTGTTAACATTAACTAATGCTTAATTACAATGGAATTTCTATGGAAGTGCATAAGGCAGTCATATGCATGCCAAATGAGTACATTAATGATTAGTGTGATCACAGTGAATACCAAATGATTTCATAATGACTGGGGAGGTAATATATAATAAAAAGGATTGCTCCTTATTTTATACACTTGCCGTAGAATTAAAATTCATTCTTGGCCACTATTCAGAAACTATAACATTGCCCGGAGCCCATTACTGAATTCTTGTGGGGGAACTCTGCTGCTTCTTAAACTGGGGTCTAACATAGTGACAGTATTCCACAAAGACCCTGTGATTCCCCCCCCCTCGAGTTAATGGTTAGTCTTACCAACTATCACTATATCCCTCTTCCATGTCTCTGAACAGAAACTGTATGACCATACACCAAAGAGATATGCTGTGAATCTATACCACAGAATGGAATAGCACAAGCAAAGAAAGATCAATAAAAAGAATTCTTCAAGTACTTCCATTTATAGTCAGTAACAATTGCACGTTAGGGCTTGTTATTCAGCTAGTGTCTGTTGGTCTATCACCACTGAAGGGTAAAATGCAGTTTTCCTTCCTATTTTAGGTTGCCTGGAATGAAGATACTCAATGTCCCAGATCTTCCACTTGAAGGGATCCGGTGGAATATGTTTTCAGATGGGCTTTGCAAAATAAAGGTTTAGAGAACTATTGGCAAATGTGACAGGAATGCCTTCCTTCATCCTATGGTAAGGATTTTGTACGATAAAGTGAATGACATTCATAACAACCACCTTTCCCTCCCTTGAATGGAGAGATTGTGCATTTCAAACCAGGCCTGTGGTTTGTTAATTCTGGCAAAGGGACTGCTGTACACATTAACAGAAAAATTGCAACTGATGTTTATCTTAAGTGATGCTAATACCTAGTTTGGTCCAAGAAGCAGAATTCTCTATTTCAGCCTTATAAAACTGGTAATTTAAAAGGCAGAAGATTTGAAGTCAATGATACATTAATTCCATCCTTCTATCTAGCCATCCATCCTAACAGATGGTTTGCTGAGAGCATTCAATATCACTGGCAGCTTTCCCTCCGGAATTGTATCCTAAAGGAAGTTGAGGGTATCAGGGGACCTTCTGCATGCAAAGCAGATTCTCTACCACTTAGCTACGGCATGTCCTGCTATCATAAGACAGTCTTCCCCCACCCAGCCCTGTCCCATGCCTCTCTTTCAGTGATTGCTGTGTCTGTTTCTAGAAGCAGTTTTCTTGAAAAGTTGTGAGGAGGTATGTTCCACTCCAAGTGCAGTTAGCAGTAAGTATTGATAGGATTGGTCCAATAATGAAATAGGAAATACTTTGCATGGAAAAAACCAGGAAGGAATGGAAAACACCTTTGGCTTTGGACTGGAAACAGTTAGAATGAGCATGGCTATTAATAAATGGTGAATAGTGCCTGATTTTTGAGTGATTTTTCCTCCTCCATAATGGTAGCTGCAGAAAGGGCTGGGAGATAAACACCCAGGCAGCCTGATTCTTTCTCCAAGCTATTGTGTACATGATGAACTTTAAAAAATAAATAAATAATAATATAAGTGTGCGTCAGTCAGCCCTATGTATATATTAAATCCTTAAGTGGTGAAGAGAACAGGTTTGTTAGCCTTATGCAAATGGAAAATTCTGATAGAATAAATTAATAGAGCTTTCCTACTCTTAATTTCTACAATTTAAGATGAGGATTGTGTCTTTAATAATAAATGGAAACCTGCTGTGTAGGAATAAAGAGGCAAAATGGAATGTTTTCTGAAAACTGTGAATTATCTTATGACTGCTGTGGTGATGGGAACTGTTTGGCTACCACTATGGAGAATTAATGAAGAACCTCCATTGTGAAGCACAATTCTTGGCTGTGCGTTGTTTCTCATTGGCCTTTCTTATGTCAGAAAATCATGCTGCTGAGACTCCCTGGAGCCTGGCAGTTGGAATGATATAAAATCCAATGAATCATAGCAGTTACCATAAGGGCAGGGCAGTAGCGAAGGAAGCAACACATACCAGTGGCTCAGCATCAAACAAACTGTTCAGCTTGTGACATCTGGCCTTTCTGATCAGAACAAATTTGCAGTGCTGAATGCTCCAAAGGATCAATCCTCTAGGAGGTGATGTTGACATTAGGTGTGTCTTTGATGGCATCTGAGGCAAGCCTGTAAGCCACCGCATAGGAAATAAATAATGGAGGTGTTTTGAAGCTCTTTCCCTTTCCCCATTATTTCATGAAATCCTTGTTCACGTGTGTGTGTGTGTGTGTGTGTGTGTGTGTGTGTGTGTGAGAGAGAGAGAGAGAGAGAGAGAGAGAGAGAGAGACAGCTGGCATAATACATAATGAGGTCAGGATTTGATGGCGGAGTGTACTGCATTTGTATGTGAGATACCTGGTGAGTATGTGCTGGAATGATACTGCCCCAGATCACCATATGGCACTTTGTAGGAAAATGTTTCTTTGCAGAAGTTGGAAGCTCTAGGAGAAATCTGGTAAGACCTCTTATATCTGTGGATTTCAAACCTTCCATCCACAGGGAGCCCTTGTCCCATCAATGTCTCTACTGAGGAACTACTATACATCTGATGAGGAGCCTTTGAGTACTGCAGAGGCTCTTTATTTGACCAAATAGCAAAGCCAGCCAGCCCCCCTTTCCATACACACCCTCCCCATGAGAGTGAGAATGTGTGTGTGAATGATGTATTCCTCAGCCAGTCAAGGCTCCATCCACCCCTAACTATACCACCTGCCAGCTCTGGCCATTGGCCCACACCACCACTGCTGTTTGATCTTTATGGGAGCTTCTGTTTTAATGCATCCAGATCAAGCAGTATCAAGCTAAAGTGGGGTCAGCAGTTTATATTACAGGGGACAGGCTCAATGGTGGAACTAGATGGACTTAAAATACTGAGCTAGATGGACTAAGGGTCTGACTTGGACAAGGCAGCTTTGTATGTTTCTATACTTTATATTATTTTATATTAGTGGGGAGTGTCCAGCATTGCCTGGGAGTTTTAAGAAACCAAAAAATTAATAATTATAATTTTGAAATGGATAGTGTAATTTGTGAGTTGGATCTGTCACATCAAAAATCATGTTTTGGTCCTCCATGTTGATTCGGAATTCTGCCCTTCATCCAAACTTTAACAAAGACCTGCCCTGTTCAGATGCCAAGTTTGGCAATGATATCTCAAGAGACAGCCAAACCTATGCCAAAGAATGGGCAAAGTCACATCAAAATGATGTTTCAGGCTGCCATCTTGATTAAAAATAATGCCTGGCATCCAAATGTTTATGAAGTCTGCCACCACTACCTCAGGAACTCTTGTGTCAAGTTTGGCAACAATATAGCTAGAGGTGGCTGACTATATGCCGAAAAACAGGCAAAGTCATGCCAAAGTCCACCATCTTGAACCAAAATGACAGCTGGCATCCAAACATCAACAGAGATCACTGCCTCTCACCTCAGGAATTCTCGTGCAATGTTTGACAATGATACATTGAGAGGCCGTCAAACCTTTAGAGAACAAAGAAACAAATGGTCAAACAATGTTTCAAAAAATATAACCATATGCCTCTTCCGAAAAATGTGACACTCAGTCTTCAAACTTCTCTGAGAGGAATATTTTACTGAAAATTGCCGATGTCTTAAATGATAGATTTGCACCATCACCACCCTGTATTTTACTTTACTTCAGATAAAGTTGGTTTAATTAACAGCAGCTGACAGGAAAAGCCAAATGCTGCTGTTTATATTAAAACATTTACAATTAGTGTTTTTATATTGATGGTACATCCTGAGATTTTGCTATCCTTTCTGATTGACTCTGCATATTGTCATTGAAATGTTCAGAATAAAATGGAATCAATTTCCTGTGATTTGCCAGTCTCAAAGATGATTTGTAGCTCAGTATTGAGAGCATAAATAAAGCACCAGCTCTTTGACATTCTGTGATTTATTCCATTGTCTAAAATAGGACTGGACAAGTTGTTCAGTACAGAGAACCTAATGAGAAATGTGTCATGAGCCAGAGGGCCACAATTAATTTGTGTGTTTTAAATACATGGAGTTTGCATAATTTTCATATAATCTTCATGGGTATGTCAGGTGCCAAGACACAGTTAATGAGCTCATTGTTATCATTCTATAGTATTCTTATTCCAGAAGATCTACCTTTTAAGGAAAGAAAAACACATAACAGGAACTTTACAAACAATGGTATTAGTAAAAATTATTAGTAAAAATATTTATCATTCTTCTTGCAACTTCACACAATAATGGGGGTTTAGGAACATACTCAGGGTTTTTTTAGGGAAGCAGAGATCCTTGGAATTCTAAGAGCCAATGTTGGCATCCATCTGTTTCAGGAGACAATGGAAGAGTGTGGCTTTGGGGATGAAGTCAAACATTTGGAGAGTTACGGTGCCTGCTGTGGTTGTAGAGACCGATAGGAGAGAGATATGTTTTATTGCAGCTGGGGCAGATGAATGTGCCCAGTTGTGCTGCTGCAGATGCACCATGACATTTATTTTCTCTGGTCTTGAATGGGGTAACTGTGACTCTGAAGGACCAGGTGCACGGCCTGGGAGTCATTTTGGACTCACAGCTGTCCATGGAGGTGCAGGTTAATTCTGTATCCAGGGCAGCTGTTTATCAGCTCCATCTGGTACGCAGGCTGAGATCCTACCTGCCCGCAGACTGTCTCGCCAGAGTGGTGCATGCTCTAGTTATCTCCCACTTGGACTACTGCAATGCACTCTACGTGGGACTACCCTTGAAGGTGACCCGGAAACTACAATTAATCGAGAATGCGGCAGCTAGACTGCTGACTGGGAGTGGCCTCCAAGATCATATAACACCAGTCCTGAAAAACCTACATTGGCTCCAAGTACGTTTCCGAGCACAATTCAAAGTGTTGGTGCTGACTTTTAAAGCCCTAAAAGGCCTTGGCCCAGTATACCTGAAGGAGAGTCTCCACCCCCATAGTTCTGCCTGGAGGTCCAGCTCCGAGGGCCTTCTGGCGGTTCCCTCACTGCGAGAAGTGAGGTTACAGGGAACCAGGCAAAGGGCCTTCTCAGCAGTGGCGCCCGCCCTGTGGAATGTCCTCCCACCAGATGTCATAGAAATAAACAACTATCTTGACTTTTAGAAGACATCTGAAGGCAGCCCTGTTTAGGGAAGTTTTTAATGTTTGATCTTTTATTGTGTTTTTAATATCCTGTTGGAAGCCGCCCAGAGTGGCTGGGGAAACCCAGCCAGATGGACAAGATAATATATATTTATTATTATTATTATTATTATTATTATTATTATTATTATTATTATTATTATTATTATTATTATTATTATATTCTCTGTGCTCCTCTCAACAGTCATTCCTCCTCTAGTCACTACTGTGGATACACAACCTGACTGCATGTCTCCAGGCACAACAATCGTCTGCAGGGGATTTCCACTTCATGTCTTGTTTTCAGACATCTTTGTAATGCAGAGTTGGTCTGTAAATGGGCCTGGTGTCTTAAGCCAGATCCTCGTAGAGCACATCTTTTGGGACCTTGCCATCTTCCATTCTGTAGACGTGACCAAACCAGCATAGATGTCACTGACAGGAGTGTGAACCAAGGTTCCCCTGTTGATGGACCTGTGACTGAGACAGCAGAAAACCACTTATTCCACAATGGCCATTGTGATCAGCAGGGCTTTGTCACTCTGTTCAGCCATGTCCCAGTTGCAATAAAACCAAGCTGACACTGGCAGAACAATATATTTCTTCCAATAATACTCAGTGCTTCCAGTTAATTAGTTTTGTCATTTACCATGCCTCCATCATTCTTACTGACTACTGCATATATATACACCCCTCTCTCATTCAATATGATAACATTGGATCTGTTGGAATATTTGTTTAACAAAATATAGCATAGCTTTTTAGTGTATATACCTATACCTATACCCAGTGCTTTTTTTCTGGGCGTACGCAGGGGTACCCATACCCCTAAACATTTTGTGAATCTTTGTATTTTTGTCCATTTACTGTATCCCCCCAATTTGAACTATTAAATGGTGATTTTCTTGAGTCAAAATGAGTACCCCTAAACTTTTTTTTATAGAAAATAAGCACTGCCTATACATATACATAACACACATATTTGCAGTGCAATCATATGGTGGTGGCCACAATGGGAAGGAACTAACCATGCCAGTTCTCAGGAGTATTTGGGGGGCATGTTTGGGACTTATGATCCTGTGGCTCCACATTCTCCTCTGACACCCATGTGCCCATTTTGCCTCCCCCCCCCACTGCCCATGGAACAGGACTGGTGGAACAGGGCCAGAGTTTTTTGCCCCTACTTTGTGGGGGATGGGACCCCCCACTAGCTCCCTAAATAAGCAAATAACCCTGAACATTTCTCATGTGTCTCATTATCCAGTTTACACATCATGATTTTAACGTTTGTATGATGGAATGCTTCTGCTTAATATATTGTTGGGAATTGAATAATGACTTTTCCCTTCCTGTGCCTTCCTTATCTTGGGTCATCAAGTTAATTCAGTGGGCCGAGCGTGTGTGTTTGTTCAGGCCACTACAAACACATGTTTTCAGTCAAGGACACAGAGTATGCCTTAACTTTGGATCTCCTTGTCTTTTGTCAGGAGATGTCTCATCCTTGAACATACTTCTCGTATAGGGTGTTAATTATTTCCCTTTCATGTCTCACTGGCGCAAGTGCTTTAGCACCTTACGTTGCTCAATTTGATCTTTGTGCTAAGGAACAAGGTAATTAAGTAAGCTACAATTTAAGGAAACGTTTGCCATGTCTTCTCGCAAGCCTTCAGACAGCCCTCCATCCTAAATCACTGGATAATGCAGGAAGCCTTGTGCACTCCTCTATTTGACTGAGGTTTAGTTCAACAGGTCACAAATCAGTAATTGATTCCCAGTGTGCCTCTGCTGGTTTTATTACAGTAATGAGGACTATCTTTTCTCATCTCTGCTAATATGTTACCCAAACCATCAGCTGCTCAGTTTGGTGTCAGGATGACTTTGACAGGTTGTTAGCAACTGTATGATGTACAGAACATCAGAGAAAGGGCTCAAATGGTTGCTGTGTACCTTAGGTGGTCTTTGAATGAGGAAACACACTTGCAAGTGGAAATATCTCTAAAAAGAACTAAAATCCTAACAGAGAGGTTCTCTGTGCCATTTTGAGCTGTTAGATAAGTTTCACAGATTGAAGTGACAGTCTAAGACAGGGACAGGGAACCTGTGGCCTCCCAGATGCTGTCAGCCTCAAACTCCCATCAGCCCCAGCCAGCTTACCTGGGGCAGTGGCATAGCATGGGTTGCCAGTGCCGGTGGCCACACAGATGAGTGTGTGGAAGTGAAACAGACAGAGTACCTATGCATATTCAACTATGGCCATGCCACCCAGGAGATTGCAGCCACAGAGATAAGAAAAAAATAGTCATTCTGTTGTCTGGAGAGGTCACTTCCTGGTTTGCATGGAGAAGCTGTTTTCAACAGAGCCCAGCAACAGAAGCATACAGCTGTATTGAGGCAGCACTGGATGCTGCAATGGCAGAATAATTTGAGGGTGAAATATCTGGTGTAAAGACTGGAGTCTGACGCAGGTCAGCAAGAAAGGAAGCAAATCTCCGAAGCCAATGAAGTTAAGTCTTTATTCAAGGAAACAAAATACAACTCAGCCTAGTGTTCTCAGCAACCCTTCCCAGTAGGTCTTGCTCCTATGGAGCAGTTGCCAGGACTGAAGGCCTTCTACCACCCTTAGGGCGCCTCCCCTCCAGGAGATTTCCCAAGCAGTCTTAAACTGTGTCTGCTCACCTCTGTTCTACTCTTCTCATTACTCTGTACTTTCTTGGAGACCAGGAGGGAGGGGAGTTTGTCACAGCAGGAGGGGGAGACCTCCTGGCTTCTTCAGTAGTCCCTTAACCCTCCCCCCTCTGCTTCAACCTTGGAGTCTGAACTGCTCCCTGTCACCGGCTCTTCCTGCTCACTAAACCCTGTTGCCCCTTCAGCATCCAATCCCTTCTCCCAATCTTCTGCCTCTGACCTCTCCTCAGTGTACCATCACCAATTCCCTGGCTCTGAGCCTTCCGCCTCTGGGGGTTCCCTTAGGGGGTTCCCCAGCTGGTGCCTCACACCGCTCTTCTGCATCCAGCCAGTTCCTGACATCTCATTCCACTTGTCCTGCTACCACTAGAACTCATCTTTGTGCCCAGGGTGAACAAATGTTTCACCACAAGGTAGTCAAATGAAAGGAAGTCTCCTTATGCTTATATTCTAACCTCATCCTTGGTTAACTGGTACATACAAAGTTACTTGAAGTTTAGCCCTCTGTGCCAGCAGGGATTTTTTTGGGGGGGGGAGAGGGAGAAATTTGATTCAGATCGCACTTAAAAGTGACTCTACCTATTTTTTCCTTTCCAAAACAATATGTAAACTGAAACACAGCCATCCTTTGAAATTTGCACTTCTTTGAATTTTGCAATCCTTTTCTCCAGCCAAGTAATGTGTAGATAAAACAATGCACATATTAGTAAAAGAATAATATAAAAATTGCACTATACTTTGGGGGAAAGCTGCAGTGCAAAAATGTGTAAGTGTGTGAAATTACTTGTAAAAATGTGCATTTTGGGAGAATTTCACATTAAAATGCTAATGAAATTTCATGAAGTTTTTAAAAAATAGTTATAAAATCACAAACTGGTGTGGAAATGTGAAGAACTGAGCTTAAGACTGGAAAAATGAGAAACCAAGGTAAACCAAAATCAACAAATTCACCCGTCCCTATGAGCCAGCAATACTTTGCATGGAATTTCCTTCCCAATTCCTACACACTTCAGGAGAGATTCTTTTCTCTGTTTTATGACTCATTCTGCAGTTTCCTTTCTAGGCAATATTGACTGACACAATTGTCTGTTAGTGCCTTGTTCTTTCTTTTTTTTTACCAGTGTGAAGTGAAAAATGCTTCTGGCATTAGCAATGCACAGAGGAAAGTATATTTGTTTATATTAACTATGCTGCTTTCGTTTGCAAATGAACTTAGGTGAGCGAGGGAGAAAAACAGCCTCCTATTATAGTTAAGCCATTAAAGAACAGGCCATTTTGGGTTCTTATCAGCTCAGTGATAGCCTGTCGCTCTTCCTTATAACAAAGCCTCACCAGCTCCCGTCCCAGGAAAGGTTTCAGGCAGAGCTGTTCTTCTCTGCTCAGTGTTTCGATCTTAAAGGGCAGTGGAAAACTTCATATTCTCTCAGCAGGAGAGAAGGGATTCAGTGTAGGTGTAAATCTCTGGCAGCTGACTGTTGGAGCCCACAAGCTGTACCTTGTAAATAATTCACTTAGGCAAAGGGGGGGAAATCTGCATATGAGAATGAAATGTCATTTATAACTCATAGGATATTGGCTTGGCTAAGAAAAACTTTCCAACCCCTTCAACTCATTACATATCACTAAGAGGGAAAGCAGAGAGGAGGGGCTGCTTAGAGCATAGCATAAAACCTCTATTCCTGCCAGTTTCATAGAATGGTTTTTCAAATAACAAAGACTAGAATGGAGCCGGGAGTGGAAAGGGAGGTTAAGATTCTTTATTCCTTCTGCCTTATAACGAGCATAGATTTAACAAGCACAATTAGCTTTTAGGCGGGTAAACTTCACCTTGCATTTTTTTTTAATTAGCACACACACACACACACACACACACACACAGAGAGAGAGAGAGTTTGACACAAGTCCTGTTATTTCCAGCTTTCAGCTTAATGTTGTGCCACCTGCCCACAATCAAAAAGGGACAAGAAAGTTGCATTGCTTGCTTTCTGGTTGCCTTTTCACACATGCAGCCTTTTTGCTACGTGGTGCACAAGGGTGAGGAGACGCCTGTGTACTCGCCATTAAGCCCCCTGCATGCGTTGCTTGCATGAAGGAGAGACCATGCATCAAAAGGGACAGGTGGGGGCATGCAGCTTCCCTTGCCCATGAGGTCATGTCTCTTCCCCCACCCGCAATGCCCACACCTTTGGGGGCAACACAGGTCCTGTGCAGAGGTCTATACAGGAAAGTTTCCCCAGCTCAGATGCCCATGCTTGCATGGAATTTTGGGGACACAGTCAAGCAAAGCCACATGACCATTGATGTGGTCCCACGGTCCCATTCTGTATATGGAGCCTCCCCCTCCATACTAGTGATGCATGAAAGGGGGCATTACCATGATGGAAACAAAGGAAGTGTTGCTGACTCATTACTTTCATTGAATTTTCTGAATTGTACCTGTTATATCCAATATGCCTTTTGGAAATAGCCTTGCCAAGAAATGTAGATTGACCATATATATCTATCTATATCTATATCTATATCTATATCTATATCTATATCTATATCTAATGTGTGTGTGTGTGTGTGTGTAGTTATTGGCAGAAAGCAGAACACATGTAGGGATCTATGAATCAGTAGCTCTTGCTTTCTCCCAGGCTCTCATTTTTCCAATTATTTTGTGACATTTCAACAAGTTATGGTGTAAAAAAAGTTACACATGAAAATTCATCAGCCTTTTGTGTATGAATATGCACAGTTTTGCAGATATACACAGTTTTGCAAGGAATTTTCCAGACTACAATTAATTGTTGCATCCCCCCATTTTATGCATTTTTAATGCATGCTTCCCAAATATTTTGGAAAACTGCATTTAAAAAACCCCTAGAAGAACTGCGAATTTCAGAGGAGAGTTCCATTTCAGTTCGTATATTAGTTTAGGAAGGCCAAGCTAAGGTACGTTCGTATCAAAATGTGAACCAAGGCCAATTACTCCATCATCCCTAATCACATGTACTCAAAGCAGCCTACAGGATACCTTATCCTATCAATCAGAAAGCTAACACTTGGGGTGGGGGGACACACATGCATATTTTGGACTGATGGTTAGGCAGCTGTGCTATTCCCCATCCCAACACTTCTTTTATTCATGAGATCAACTTATAAACACTATTTTTTCACAGGTAAGGAATCGCCTTTGTGAGACATTAATCCAACATGTGTGTATTGGTGGGGGGGGGGGGAAATTAGACACTTCCTTTCCCCCATAAGACTCTGTGAATCATCAGCCCCTTCTGGCGCAGCCAAGCAGAGCTTCAGCTTCCCTTCTGTGTATTTCGACTGCACTGTTGCCAGCTTTTGGTTCATTTCTCCTTAATGGCTCCTAGGTTGAGGTTTATAGACAGATGATGCAGTATAATTCATTATGAAGCAATTGCCAGGAAGCTCTGGCCACTTGTCCAGGGAAAGGTCCTAACCAGTTGTCTCTTGCAGCAGGATGATTTTATGCTCTAGAGACAAATAAACTGTATTGCATTAATGCCACAGGCTGAATTTACTACTTAGCCATGATTGCCAGTAAATACAGAAGTTTCGTTTGTGCATTTGCAAGTCTACGAATCCTTGGAATTACCCTAAATCCTCATCAAGGGAGAAATCGGCTGCTTTCAGATACAAAATTGCTAGGGCCTAAGCAAAGCTGTGGCTTAAGACGTTTGACCCGTATTTATGATGCCACAATAGTTAAACCCTTGAGGCATGCCAGCTGACAATAAAAAGAGCTTTTGAGTGTGTGCAGAGTGCCTTCGCTCACTAATGTTTAACACAGTCATTTCCAGGGAGATCCTGCCCCACATCTAGATTATAGTGCCAGCCCAAGATATTTTCTACCTGAAATGACCTTCCTCTGCTTAGGAATAGCACTTTAAAAAGTCATAGGATCATGAGGATGACAGGTGCCTAACAGGTCATGTAGTCCAACCTCATGTAGACCAAAGCCTGCCCTCCTTTATCCCTCAACCCCTTTTATGGTGCCATTTGACGCTCCAGCCCAACCCCGCTAGAATAGAAGCAAACACTTTCTGTATACAGCTATTGGTATAGTAGTTCTTGTCACTAGTCAAGGCATTTCAAGTACATACTATCATTACAGCCTTACAACAACTCTGCAAGGTAGGCCAGTAAATCTCTCCATATCGTAGATGGGATGGGGTGAGATTTAGAAATGATTATATGTGTTGGCAATCCATCCATTGTTTACAGAATCACTTATGATGGAGGAGATCTGCTTCATTACGTGAAAGACTACCCCCCCCCCCAGAAGATATACTATAGAGTAACATTGTAGCAGTGAAATAGTAATAATATACAAGAAACATGTTTATCACAAGACTGGTTACATTAGCACATCGCCAAGGAGTGATAAGAAAACACCCTAGGCATAGGCCTCAGTGATTCTGTGATATTAGTAATCAATAACTTACCTGGGTAAATAAGCAACCTACTGCAGCCTAATGCGAAGCATGATTGAGTTTAATGGGGCTTTCTAGTAAGTAAGATTTCAGCCTAGAAGTCTTCTTTTGGTCTTATACGATCCCCTTCACGCTGTAAGTGTTGAAAGAAATACGTTACAGTGTAGGTGCACTTAACCTGCAACCCTATCTATATTATGATTTATTCAAAGATCACAGATTGCAGTTTACAATATAAAAACACAAAAATATGTATCATAAAAACAAGCAAAAACAATACCTCCCACAGTTTAAAAGGCCATAGATTGTTTAATCAGCCAAAGGCCTGGGAGAAGAAGAATGTTTTTGCCTGGCGCCTAAATATATGTAATGAAAGCGCCAGGTGAGCCTACCTAGGGAGAACATTCCACAAGCGGGGAGCCACCACGGAAAAGGCCTGTTCTGGTGTTGCCATCCTCTGGATATCTCCTAGAGTAGGCACACAAAGAGGGGCCTCAGATGGGTTGTTCTTGGCCTCTAACTCCCATCAGCTCCAGACAGCATGACCAATGGTCAGGAATGATGTGCGTTGTAGTCTAGCAATATCTGGAGGGCCACAGGTACCCTTGCTATACCTAGGAGTAATTCCCACTAGACACCATGCATATTACTTCTCAGGAGGCATGCTGAGTTATAATATCACCACAGTGTGTGTTTCCCTGATCCTGAAAATGAGTTATAGTGACGTGGAGTACAAGTGGGGGAATAACAGCGCAATGACCAGGGGTGAAACGGAAAAATGTTGTGCCCCTGTTGCCACCTTCCTTGTTGGGTTGTGTGGCAGACCCCACAAAGCAGTGGCGGCAACGGTGGGTTCTGGCAAGATCTCAGTGATATCTTGTGATACCTTGCTGGATGTTGGTGGCAAAGGTGGGATGGATGGGGGCCCATGGGGGTGCCACCTTTTGGATTTCTGCCGCCAGAGGTAGCTGCCTCACCATGTCTGATGGGTGTGACGGCCATGGCAATGGCATCATATGGGATTCATGTGTTCCTGCACATTAAATAGGCAAGGGAGAGGACTCGATGGGAATGCCATTTTTGACAGCATGCCGGGGTCTGCCTTGAGATACCCATTCATTATATAGCCTTTGTGTGTAACTAAATAATTATAACCAGTATGGGAAAACTTTAGACTTTATTAAGTTGCACATGTTGCTACATTGGGTTGGCAAGACTCAGGAAAAAGCAGTGGCATGCCTTTTGAATAATCCCAGACTGTAGTATCGGGAAAGCTTTGAAAAGAGATAGATAGATAAATAATAAAATAAATAAGCAAGCATTAACATTCTATTCTCTCTTGCTGTTGGAAAACATCTTACTGGTGGGACTTTGTATGAATAGTTCTTCAGGAGTAAATTATGATCAAAATCCAAAGTCAACCATAAATTAAATGTGTGGCGTTTTTTCCCTCCTACTTTGGTATACATGACTTTCCATTAAGCTAGCCTCATATAATATACCTCGGATGCGTTCAATAAAGCCCTGTAAATTATAGTAAGTATTTAAAATGGTAAATAGACATTGAAAAAGGCCA
Organism: Darevskia mixta; assembly: GCA_034641385.1. Lineage (NCBI taxonomy): Eukaryota > Metazoa > Chordata > Lepidosauria > Squamata > Lacertidae > Darevskia > Darevskia mixta. Next base: position 16,071,237 of record JAWWNH010000011.1, read on the forward strand.
CATTAGGATTAATGAATGAAAGGGTTGATACTGAAAATGCACTTGTAAATAAATAACAAGGAAAGTAAAATGACACACTCTTAGGTTAGAGTTACAAGTAGGGTATGATGATAAATTGTAGGGCTTTTTGCCCAGGCATCTCATTTTGGGAAAAATGTCTCTCAAGGACCTCTCAGACAAACCCCCTTATTGTGTTTTTCCCGTACTCAGTTTATACCTGTCAGTCTCTAGGCAAGTTCATGTTGCTTCCTGTGGCTAGCTCTAGCCTTGCTTAACCTTTGCACATTTAGGGCATTTTGACACATGAGGCTCGGATATACTTTTAGTCTTCCCCCTCCTCTGACTCTAATACTATTGCATTTTTTCTTAATGCAGAAGGAAAAAGTGAAGGGGCATTTGCAGTGCAAATGAGTATCCCTGCCAATGGATGACCTTACATACCTGAGGGCTGGACTGGATGTGATGGTGCAGTTCCTTGTGTTCTGTTGTTGTTGTTGTTTAGTCGTGTCCGACTCTTCGTGACCCCATGGACCAGAGCACACCAGGCACTCCTGTCTTCCACTGCCTCCCGTCAAACTCATGTTAGTAGCTTTGAGAACACTGTCCAACCATCTCGTCCTCTGTCGTCCCTTTCTCCTTGTGCCCTCAATCTTTCCCAACATCAGGGTCTTTTCCAGGGAGTCTTCTCTTCTCATGAGGTGGCCAAAGTATTGGAGCCTCAGCTTCAGGATCTGTCCTTCCAGTGAGCACTCAGGGCTGATTTCCTTCAGAATGGATAGGTTTGATCTTCTTGCAGTCCATGGGACTCTCAAGAGTCTCCTCCAGCACCAAAAGCATCAATTCTTTGGCGATCAGCTTTCTTTGTGTTCTGTAGTACATGTCTTACTTCAATAATAGGTCTCCAGAGCTGCTTTTCAGGTAGATCTGATTCCAACCCCCATATTTCCCTATCACAGAACATGGGTTCTGATTTTAAAAGCAAAAAGCCCTCCTAGTGGTGCTGCAAGAAAACTGCTAGCACATTTACAAAGCTAGGCAGGGCCTGGTTTCAAATAGGATGGGGGAGTCGGTGTGTTGTGGGTGAGGGTTGCAGAATTTCCCCCTTCCTTCCCCCATCTGTAGCCTACTTCCCTATCATTACCGGTATTTTATAGAGGCACTTTCTTCCCAGCTGGGACCTGATATCAGGCATGATATTAACTGAGAGCATTTTGGTAAGAGAATCTGCGGATTGAAAGATGTGCCTTCTGGTGAATCAGTTCAAATTTTCAAATTTGCCCTCCCACAACTCTGCGTCTTGTGTGGGTGGTGGTGGTGGGAGAAAAATACTAGCGAAGTAAATGAGTGGCATAGAATTGTGTGCAAGAATTATTTGTGATTTATAACTGAATAAAATAAAATAAAATAAATTTGTGGTGTGTGTGTTTGTGTGTATCTATATCTATATTTCAATATAGTAGTATATATATAGTATAGTAAAAATGCTAATGCAAGCTCCAAACATGAATGAAGGAGTTCATGGCAGGGAAATGTCTCTCATACTTCTTTCCTTTCTTTCGTTTTCATAACTTCAGGAGCAAGATTTTTTTTTTAAACCAACACATATGGAATCTAACTGATGCATGTAAAGGAAAAATATATATAGCTCAATATGCTTCACAACTGAAGTACAGTATAATTTGCAGCCCTGATGAACTAAGAGTAAAATCAGAGAAACTTTGCAAGTTTGTGTATATTGCTAGTTCACTGTGGCTGTGATGAATGAACCATGTCTGTATGAACAAACCATATATATAGTTTGTTCATACAGCCCACCAATTATATATTGCATTAACTAAGTAAACACACACACACACACACACACACACACACACACACTACTCTCTAGCAATTACAATGCCCCCCCCCCCCGGGGCATGCTAGGGCGTTGGATGACTCAGAGGAGAATGCCTATTGTGCCAATTTTTGCACTGAATTCAGCTTGGAATGCTCAGAATGCGCAAATCTGTTCCTTGCTTCCCTAATACAATTTGGCTTTGATGTATACATAGATGGAGAAATGATAGACATATTCATTAGACTGATTACATCAGATAGTTAGAGGCACACAAGATGGTATAAGTGAACAACTGTTGCTGTCTGTAACCTGCAATCAATCAAGACTTGCACAATCATATTTGAGTGATTATTTTGGAATCAGCCTTTTTTTTTTTAATGAGAAAAGCTTCCATACCTTTAGGCGCTGCTAGTATAGTGCGGCTTGTTTGCATCTCCTTTCTCCGTACGGACACATTATATCCTGGATGACATGGGTTAATCTATAATGTATGGTGTGCATCTGGTGTACATATACATTTCTTCACTAGCCACAGGCCATTATTATATAGTTTAATGTCTGGATTATCCTCATTTGAGGAAAAGGGTGGGACGGGACGCCTTTCATGTCCCTTCCAGCACTCTGAAAATATTAAATCCTACTCTTTCCCATGTGTTGGGAGGGCAGTTTTATAACCAAAAATTTAACTTTCCCTCATGGTATTCAATTTTATCCACATAGGTCCATTGAGAAAAAAATCAGATTCTTTTCTCAGTGTCGAGTTCATGGACCCATACAGAAACAGGAAGCCAGGCCTTTTCAAATGTGCCTGTAGCACTCTGAATATGTTTGGGAAAGAGCATTTCTAGCCAAGAATAAATCCACATACCTCCCCCCCTTTTTTTGAATAAAGGAAGGCCATAACTACAGCCAGGGCTACCTAAATCTTTGATAGGCCCCAGGGAAAGATTTAAGTTCAGGTTCCCTATTTGAGTAAGTGCTGGGAGAAAATGGTAACATAAAGGTTAGTAGAAGATTATAAATAGGATAATAAATGGAGAAAGAAGGATTATACTATCAGACTAGAAATCATTTGATAGAATTCCTCATGCTTTGACATTAATTTTTTAGTGCCCCAAAACATGATAATCTAGCCACCTCTCTCCTATTTAATACATAAAGGAACATAATTATACTCCAAAATACTATTTAATGGCAAACCTCTATTTAGCTAGCGAGCTATCTCTGCCGTTCCATCCATTTATTCAAAGCACTTCTATATCACCATTTTATTCATAAAATATCAGAAGTGGCTAGCAGATTCAAATTAACACTAAACATATTAATCATTAAACACAGCAAATCATTGCTGATACAAGCAACAGCAGACAATAAGCAGCTTAATTACTCTATTTCCCAAATACTTTCTGCAATTGAAAATGTTTTTGTCGACATCCAGAAGGCCAGCACCAAGGAAGATAAGGCAGTCTGCTGGGGTGAAAATTCCACAGCATAGGTTCCTTCATTTATGTAACTACAGGTACCTGCACCATTTCAGAGGGCAGGAGAACATGGTCTCTGGCTACTGCAGCTGCTAATCTAAGTGATGAGGCAGGCTTTGGTCAGAGGAGATGGCACTTCAAGTATCACTAATTATCAATGAGAAGTTAAGCACCTTCCAGAAGAATATCCAGTATCTAGTTTCTGTGGCGACAGATCTCCTGTATTTGACCATCTGTAGAGGTTCATTCTACCCCTCCAAAAAGGAGCATGCCATCTTAAGCTTGCCTGTGTGGTGTAGTGGTTAAGAGCGGTAGGCTCGTAATCTGGGGAACCAGGTTCGCGTCTCCGCTCCTCTACATGCAGCTGCTGGGTGACCTTTGGCTAGTCACACTTCTTTGAAGTCTCTCAGCCCCACTCACCTCACAGAGTGTTTGCTGTAGGGGAGGAAGGGAAAGGAGAATGTTAGCCGCTTTGAGACTCCTTCGGGTAGTGATAAATTGGGATGTCAAATCCAAACTCCTCCTCCTCCTCCTCTTCTTCTTCTACTGCTGGTGGCCAGATGAAGGACAAAAAGAGGAGTCTTGCTCATGCATAAATTAATCCAAGGCATACCAACTACAGTGGTACCTCAGTCTTCGAACATAATCTGTTCCAGAAGACTGTTTGAGTTCCGAAAGGTTCGAAAACCAAGGCGCAAAGGACGGCCTGCAAATTTAATAGAGAAAATTGAGAAAAATAACATATATACTCAGCAGAAGCCGTTCGACTTCCGAGGCGTGTTAGAAAACGGAAGCATTTACTTCCGGGTTTAAGGTGTTTGAAAACCAAAACATTTGTCAACGGAGACGTTCGAAAACCAAGGTACCACTGTATTCCCATGTTCTTTTTCATCCTAGACCTTTTATAGCCAGTCACCAAATTGGGCAGAATCCCTGAGAGATCATTGAAACTCAACCAATTTGTATGCAATCCTTTATGGTCATGCAATGAGTTGAACATTTTCCCGTGGAAGGGTTAACACCAAACATTTAATTTTTTTCCAGGGCTGAAACTGAATATAATTCAGGATTCGCTCAAAAAATATTCCAGTAAGATAGGATCCTCATGTGGATGGTCCTAGGGGCCAGCCAGGATCAAGTTCATGAGGTTGTCCCTAGAGAAAACACTGATGAATATGTCACATTTGAAAAGTTCTTATGTGTTCTCAAAATAATTGGAGATTAAATTGTTTGAGATCTGCTACCAGTCACTATTTTCACAGGTGAAGGCTGAATCCAGAGTAATTTACTGAAATAGAGCCAATCCAGGATGTTCGCTTGAGAGGCATATTTCAACCTTGTGCCTTTAACAATTCAGATGTTTTGAGTTTTCAAGGTAATTTGTATTAATGTAATTGCACCGTATTTATGATCAGACCATATTTCTCACCTGTACTTTGAACATATTTTAATGAAATTTGCTTTCCAAGTTGGAACATGCTTAGGATTGCAGCCTTTATTTGATGAAGTTCTGATCAACTCTTGGATAAAATGTAAGCCAAAAGGGATTAAACCTGTATCACTTGCTCAGTTCAGTTGATTTAAGAAACCTGCTGTATAAACAGTTTCATTGCATTGATGTAATATTAAGCATGTTGTACAAGTCTTCAGCTGGTATAAATGCTCATGTCTCTTGTAAATCAATTTCCCTTCAAGCTGAGGAACTAGACCAAATTTTCTAGCTGACTTGAAAGCTTGATTGAGGGTCATAGGAATAAGAAGAAAACTTTGCTGCTCAGTTGCTTGATGCTTTTTGGTAGTTCTATAAATGAATATTTTATATATAGAATGGGATGCTTCTACATATTTTGAAGACATTGCTTCGGAGCTTGCTTACCTTATGCTAAAAACAGCAATTCCTTAACCTGCTTCAGACTTGGATTGATTGAAATGGCAATGAGTAAAGTTTAAAGAACAACAGATTCACTGAAACAGATCACCCCACCTTCTCATTGTACTTTAGGGCTGCCAAGTGACCACAGACACTACTGTTTGCATCTGTTGTATGGCAGAGGCATTGAACAATGATGTGGTACATGAAAATAATCCCAGACCTAAATTCCAGATGATAACATTTCCAATTTAAAACTCTAATAACTTATGGTATTCCCATGTCATTACAATTGCCCTTTATTTAGTTAGTAGAGTTCTGTAGTTGCAGATTCCTTAGATTAAACAATGTTTGATGGGTACTCAGTCCTTATTAGACCCCTTCAAAAAGTAAATAGAAATTCCATGGGCAACTTTCTGTAAGTTTCCCAAGGTTTCATGCATATGAGAAAATAACGGTGTAGGCAAAGCCATGGTTTAGCAAGCATGGGTGCTCCAAAGAGAAAACAAAACTGTGCTCAACTGTAATTGGTGGTGATTTTGTTCCCCACCTCCCTGTGCCTTGGTGAGGTTTTCCTCTGGTCTACAGAACCACAGAATAGGAAGCAGCACAGTACACTAGAGGCAGGCTTGACTCCATGGCATTGCTAGGCCCATAGGTCTATCCATTTACTGCCTGTACCACCTGTGCTACAGGTTGGCTGCCCAGGGCTCAAACATGTAGGAATAATAATAATAATAATAATAATTTATTTATACCCTGCCCTCCCCGGCCAAGACCGGGCTCAGGGCGGCTAACACCAAATATATAATACATTAAAAACACAAAATCAAACGATTAGTTTAAAATACAATTCAAATCACATTTAAAATCAAAATAAAATTAAGTGGGAACTCACAAATCACAACTGTAGGGGTAAGGAATTAAAAGTTCACCAGGCCACGCCACTCCTGCTGGTCCCATATGGGCTGATAGAAAGAGCCAAGATAGGAAATCCAAGATGAAACCCATCTTGGGTGTGAGTCCTGGAAGACTTGCAGACCTGGCTTAGGAGGGCGGGGCCCTGATTGACTCCAGCTACAAAAGCTCAGGCTGTTAAAGAAGCCAGAGACCATCTTGGCTGCCTCTTAGTGCAGACCAGGGTCATTGAACCTGAGTTTCCACAGCTGCCATCCACCATGAACCACCATTGGCAGGACTGGCAGCAAAAGCAGCACATATGCTCTATGCTTATGATAACATTTTATTTTCTTGCTAATTATGCTGTTTTAAATGTGCATTTTATATTTGATTTCCTTCAGCAATTTTTGCTTCTGAAATTTGAAAGTTTTTTTTAAACCATGCTATGTTAAATGTGCATTCTGTAGTTGACCTCCTTTGTAATGTTTCATTTTGAAATCTTTAAGATATTTTAGTTTCTTGTTATTTATGCTGCTTTGCATATACTTTATACAGTGGTACCTCAGGTTACATACGCTTCAGGTTACATACGCTTCGGGTTAAGAACTCTGCTAACCCAGAAATAATGCTTCAGGTTAAGAACTTTGCTTCAGGATAAGAACAGAAATTGTACTCTGGCGGCTCAGCGGCAGCAGGAGGCCCCATTAGCTAAAGTGGTGCTTCAGGTTAAGAACAGTTTCAGGTTAAGAACAGACTTCCGGAATGAATTAAGTACTTAATCAGAGGTACCACTGTACTTCACTTTCTTCTGTAATGTTTTGTTCTGGATTGTTTTGTTTGATGTTGTAATGTAGATTCTAAGTTGCTTTGATTTTTTTTCTTCTTAAAAATATGAAGTGGTATAAAAATGAAATTATTATTGTTAACAATATCATCATCATAACAATATCATAATCACAATATCATAATATAATCTAATAATCTATCTTGAGGAATTAATTGGGTGTTTGGATGACATGTGTGAGTGTGTGCAGAATTTGTGGGAAAGGCACCCAGCCCAAGAAAATATATCCACTATCACGAACGCTGTCATTTGCCAGTTTCTCTTCTTCCCTCCCTTTCCCCCAAACCTGCAGGTTGTTGGGGCTGGCAAGGCTTGCAAACACAGATTGCTGTCCCTACTTTTCTATCTTCCATGATGAAAGCTCATGCTCAAATCCTCCATTGTCAACAGGAACTCTGGTACAGTGTTAGTTTTCAATTTTTCCTAAAGTAGTCTGGGGGATATGAAAACTTTAATTCCCAAGATATTCCATTGTCCGTGGAGGTTTTGAGCATGCTCAGAAGTTGTAACTGAAGAGTGAAGAAACAGCTATCAGCTTAACTCTAGGAACTTTTTCTTTTTTAAATGAAACTCTTCATCCGACTCAGTGAGTAATGATAATAAAATCTATGCTTCCCAGAGTTTACTTTTGCACCAATCCTTGCACCAAGGATTTAGACTCTGTTGCTTTTCTCTTTCCCACTTGCAACTTGTTAAGTTTGGAAAAGTGTGACGAAAGGACACAGCAGGAAAGTTGGCAAAAAGGGAGCTGGTTCCAAAGATTATAAACTAGTGAAATTCAGAATGAATTTGGGCTTGTTCTGTAATGGCTAATGGAGTTCTGAGTTGTAACCAGTTCCTCAGCATGGTGTCTGCTGTATGGTATGCTGGTACAATAACTGGAAACACAAATTTCTGTGTAATAGAGGAAGCAGGTTTTTTTTAGATGTTTACAGTAACTATCTGTAGCCATCCAAGGGAACCCCACAAGCAGCTAATGTGGTGACTGCAATCATTGCCTACTCCTACATGCTTCACTTAGGAGGAAACACCTCAGCCTCATGAGAACATTCCCAGGAGTAAACACATACTAGAATTGTAGCCTGTATCTGGGATACAACCAACACCTTGAGTAGTGTTTTCAGATTATTATTTTTCTAATCTGCACCACCGAAATCCTGTCAGGAAGACCACACAGAAAACTAGTTCACCCTGTACAAATGTCTTGAGTTGAGGGGGAGCGGTTGTGTGAATTTTGATTTACTGGTGGCACTAAAAGAAGGAGGCCACCACCTAAGAAATGTATGACAGCATCTGAAAGTGGTTCCAGCATTTTAAAAGCAATTACAGGGGAAGATTTATGTATCAAACCTGCTCTGTATATTTGCTAAAAAGCTGTGGGTTTAATCACCTGAAGGAGGTAAAAATGGCTACATAATACTGAGTATTACAGGAGATTCCAAGTACTTGCTTGACGACTCGTGTGTGTGTGTGTGTGTGTGTGTGTGTGTGTGTTGAAGCAAGGAAGAATGCAAATAGTGAACCAAAGTGTAATGCAAGACTTCCTGAACAAAAGAAAACAAAGCCAGGAGTATGAGAGGTTTTCTTCAGAAATATTGAGGGAATGGTGAAGAAGTAATGCATTCCTCACTCCACTGGAAATTAATGGAGCATGCCTTCTTCATTCGCAGTCTATTTGAGGCTGTAACAGGGGACATCACATCTGGCACAACTACTTTGAGTCATGTTATTCCACTTACAATATCATGTGGGCCTTAGGAAACAGCTTTCTGAAAAATAAGGAATACTGCACAGGACCTGACATTAGCCTTGTTGAAAGGCACTGATGAGTTGCAGAGTTTAAGAAACACAGAGCCTCATTTCTTCTCTTTTTCTTTTCTTTAAAAAAACATATTTACAGGGAAACCCACCTCTTGCACTTTATTGCAGAAAATTACCAGCTCCTGTAATTTGTTAACTGCGCTCTCTCCCTTAAGTGCTAGCCTTTGAGTAAGTTCATATCCCTGGCAGGGCTCTGAAGCAAACCAAACATGCTGAGGAGAGCAGAGCAGAGCAGATTGAGCAAGCCATTGACAATCACAGTTTTTATCACTGCTAACCTTGATTCCTGTTGAATACAGCGAAGAAGAGCATTCTGTAGACGTATCTTCCTTTCCATATTTTACGTTCCATGGCGTCCACATTTCATGGCTGTACTTTATATCACCTGTTTTCTCATGGACACATGAAACATTGCAGTAGTATCTTGTATCATATGATAAAACAAAGCTGTTATCTCCTCACGTTGAGTCTCCACAATCTGCACATGGGAGGCTTCCATTTTTTATTTGAGACTCTGGGAATGGCTGGAACATTTTCATTTGTTCTAGGGGTATTTCTGTTCCTCCTTCCACTCTGGGGCAGTCACACCACCAGCTCACGATCTCTCTCCAAGAAAACACTTTGTACACCACTGTTACATTCACTAGGGTCGCCATATTTCAAAAAGTGAAAATCTGGACAGAAATGTTGCTGAGCGTTTTTGGTTTTTTTTTTTTTAAGATTTGCCCATAATTGCTGAGCTTTTTTTTTACAAAATCTCAAAGAAATTTAGCTATATCTCAGGGAAATCGGCAAAAACAACACTGCCAATGTGGGTTGCCATACGTCTGGGAGGAAATCGTCTAGATGTCCGGGAAAATCTGGACGCTTTCACCCCATTTCTCTGAACGGTGAGAGGTTCCAGGTTTGGTTGCCATTGGAAGAAGTTTGTATTTTATAATACTTGCATTTCTATACAGAACTACAGGTTGAGCACAGGTGGCACACAACTTTAATACTCCAAGAGGCAACCAGAGTCCACTGCTCTCACATAAGATCTCAGGGAGAGAGAGGTCTCCAAAATGCTATTAGTGTACAGAGCCCAAACTCACCTCTCTCTCGTCTTTGTGACATTTATAGTCTATGCTTCAAACTGAAGTTATTCTTCACACATAAGACACCTGGTTCCAACATCCTTAGCTGGGTGTGGGGATTGCCTCCGTTTGCCCCGATTCCTAGCCATTCAAACACAGCAGTTTTGTGGCACCTTAAAGACAAACAATTTTATTATGCTTACATTTTCTTCAGCTATAGTCAGCATATTTGAGTGTTGTGACAGATTGGTGGAGGAGATAAGAAAGGTCAGATGTCTGCAGCTGCAGTGTTAGTAAGTGGGTTAACCATTCAGAAAACTTAAGGTAATGGCCGCACAATTAGTTCCCATGGAAATGCATTGCTGGGCTGCTGAGACACCTTTCTCCAATCCCAAACTCTGGCCAGGTACCTCAAAGTAATCCATACAGATAGCTGCACCACAGAAATCTGATAGGAAACCCACTGCTATTTTTTCCTGATGTTTAGCTGATTCTAGTTCTAGTCACTAAATGTCCCTAGTGTCCCATATTGCACCCATGATTATAAAAATATTTGAAGTCAGAGGGAAGATCTATGGCTGGCTAGAAACCTGTCTTGATTTATGCCATGCAGGGCTATGGACACACATTTGAAAGCAAGGTTTTTGGCTGACAACAGCATCACAGTAGCTGTCTTCCACCCATATATTACACTGATAACCCCCGGAAATTATCAGAATTTAATACAAGGCTGTAGTATAACGTTCCTTAACAAAACAAAACAAAAAGCCCTCCTCTACAGAAGCAGGAGACAACATAAAAATTCATATTACTATTTATGTGCCATCAAATCATATTAGTAGTGATCTGACCCCATAAATAGCAAAATGACTTTTCTGGAATATGGAAATGAAAGAAAAATGTTCCATATAGGGACTATATATTAAAAAAATAACAACAAATAGGCAACAATATTATGGCTTCGGGATAGAAAGGGGATGGTGAAGTCTCATTGGAAGCATCTGTGCATTTGTTTTATTTAAATGCCTATTTCTGAAGAAATAACTTCCCATGCATCAGTAGAACATATTGTATATCACAGCCTAATTATAGACCTATATATTAAGGGAGCAAACCTGTACTCCCTGGAAGGGGGCGGCGGCGAGGGACTATGGAATGCTATGGACATTTCTCTCCACCAGCTGTTTTGGTGTTATGCAGCTGGTGGGGGCAGAAACTGGGAGTTTTCTGGCCATGCTGAGGGTATGATGAAATTGCCCATGGGCCCACAGGTTCCCTCAACCGTCTAGAGCAGGCATAGGCAACCTTGGCTCTCCAGATGTTTTGGGACTACAATTCCCATCACCCCTGACCACTGGCCCTGTTAGCCAGGGATCATGGGAGTTGTAGTTCCAAAACATCTGGAGAGCCAAGGTTGCCTATGCCTGGTCTAGAGCATATTTATGGGCAGATGGGGTTGTGCGGAGAGAGATGACAGGGAAGTTACATTGCCTGGATAAATTTTGTGCTAGCATAACTGTTTGGCTGGAATGCCACCCTTGGTCTGTGAATGAGGAGTTCTTATATAAACTCCACATAAAAATTCTTCATTTGTAGACCCAATGTCCCCCATGCTATAGACACTCAATTCACCTAAATGAAACCACGTTTAACCACAACCTTGAAAACCTGTTGGGTTTTCTTATTGATACTAGGTAGTTTTCAAAAGACCTGCTTTCAGACACAGACAGCACAGAAATGGCATTGGTTTATTTAGCGAAAACTAAATTGTGCCATTTGAAGGTTGCACTTCAAAACAGGGCAGTTAGTTTGTCAGAGGAAAAGCCAGCTTGTCAAATCAAGGCTGCATTGGCACAAAAGAAAACTCATTTTATAAGAATACCCTTGCATAGGTTTGGGATTATAAGGGCTGGCGCATGGCATTCATACAGATCTGAAGGTTCCATTCCCTGTGTTGCACAGCCAGCAATATGAGCACAGAGAGCTTCTTACTGGGAGAAGAAAGAGGTGGAGTGAGGCAGGGGCTATCTGAGATGCCCTGATGGCAGGAATTTGGGGGAGACTTCCAGGGTGTCACTCAGCAAACTGAGAAGCAGGGCCCCCAACTGCAGCAGAGATGACTTCTTTGCAGCTTGCAGTGCCACATGGCAGGCATAATATGTGATGTTTCTTTTCTTCTAATAAGAAAACCATAATATCTCAGTAATACTTCTTCACCAATTATCTCTATGTATTGTTCTGGTGGCAGTGCTGACGGGAGAGTCGGGGAAGAGCAGGGGTGCAAAGAACAAGACGCATCTGTGTTTGTGAGCACTATTTTCTATCTGGTCAAATATTGTTGCGATTCCTAAGGATGGAGATTCCTAACCCTAGGAAAGTGGGACCATTGGTGTTTATATCTTCTGGATAATCGAAAAGATTGGTTGGAATACTAGGAGCCTCTTCCATCTGAGTGGTGTTTGCACTAGCCAGAGCATTCAAAACAAATTTTTGTTATGGTATAACCCTTCAGTAGGACAACAGCTAATTGTAATCAATTTCTTTATTATATATTGTATACAGGTGAACTTTTAAGGCCCATTGGTTTAAAATTGTTTTTACCTAAGTTTTCATTATACCACTGTTTGGTTTGGTGTGCTGTTTCAACAAAGAAGATTTGATTTAATTTCAGTGTTGTTATGCTGGGCTTGTATTTCCATGGGTTTTTTTTGGTTTTTTTTGGGGGGGGGGTAAGTGCTTGTTCACTGGCATTTCATTGATAATTTTTATGGTGATTTGTAAGTTGGAAGCCACCTTGAGAGGTTTTGACCTGGAAAGGCAGCCTAGAAATATTTTAAATAAATGAATAAAATGCATAAGTCTGAATAAGAATAGAAATCCAATTTGTTTGAAATGACTGAGAACAAGGCAGGATTTCAAATCCTGCAGACCCACCCATCACAAATGTAGTTAACCAAACTCTGCATCTTGATATTTATATAAGATTTTTTTTCCAGATTTGACATACAGTCTGGTGACGTGTCACATCAAATACAGACAATCATGAAATTTTTAGAGATGTGTCAGTTCTGAGATATCTCCTTTCTTGCTTTGATCCATCATGGCTCTTAAGGAAGAGAAAATAATCATCTTGGATGCGTCTATCTAATTTTGTCTGTGTTGTTATTTTTTTAAGTATGAATTTTTTTTCTTTAACAGAATTCAAAGCATTTTTATCATCAATCAGAAAAATCACTGTGCGGCTAAAATTAACACTCTGAGAAACTTGAATTTTACAGTGTGGTTACTTTTTCTCCCCCTCCCCAAATAAAATTGCATTTATGTGCCACTTGTGGACAGATGCCATTAATGTCCACTTCCCATGGATTAGGGGTGGGGAATTTAAGCACCCCCACTTCTTGCCTTCATCCATGGCAAGAGTGGTGAATCTGTGGCCTTCAGATGTCAAATCGAATCCCAACAGCCCAGGTAAGACAGAAATTGTAATCCAACACCTGGAGGGCTGCAGAATCCCTGTCCCTGCTTTGGGTGCGAGTAAGGCCTGGGGATGCACAGACTTTAACTGGCTGGATTAAGCAACTTTTCATTTTCCTGCTGGATATTCCCTCGTTCAGTTGATTTTACATTTGGAACTCCTCTGAAAACTTCATCTATCTGTCCCCTCCATTTGACGATTTGTAAATGGATCCTAAAAAAAAGAAAAAGTTATTACACCAAGCTGTTTCCTGGGTTTTATAGCTGGTTTTCTGTTGCTGTTTTTTAATGGCTTTTATGAATTGCTCTCAGAGTAAATATATATTTGCTGTAATGTATTTAATCCCGTTTCTTTCCTTTTTTCTTTTGTGAGCCACACTGTGGGGTCTTTGTCCTAAAATGCAGGAGGGAGAATACCTTAAGGTGCAAAATAAACTTTGGAATTTGCAAAAGAAAACCTGAGAGAAGATAAAATTAAAACTCTGAATCCCTGCCTCCACCTGGCCCTTCCCCCTGCACAAAAAACCTGGAAAGATATAGTGAAGGAAGGAAGGAAGGAAGGAAGGAAGGAAGGAAGGAAGAAAGGAAGAAAGGAAGAAAGGAAGAAAGAAAGAAAGAAAGAAAGAAAGAAAGAAAGAAAGAAAAGCATGAAAGATATGACTGCTCTAGTGTTCACTACTGCATTTAGTGAATTTTACTTTGCGGGGCATTGGAGTATCTGGGCAAGACCCTGTGTGTGGCTGCTGGTTTGCAGAACAATGGGGTTTGGCAGAACGCATCTGTTAAGCAACTATATCACATCTGTGGGAGACAAGTGACTGCAGACTGCCAGCTCCCTCTCAGGGCCATGGGTCAATTCATCAATGGGATAGCTACTGCTGAGAGGAATTTCTCTCAGGCGGGATGAACCTCCAGTGACTTTTTTTCTTGAGTCTAGACATCCTTCTCTTCTCCCCCCCCCCACCATCCCCACCCGTCCCAGAGAGCTATCAGTCAACTTATGGTTGAACTCTGTTTCACCTTGTGACCCCATCTTCAACTCAGACACACATTAAAGTGTGATCTAGGCCTCAGTGGGGCCAAAAGCCTCTTAACCCAGCTTGGTTTCATTTCAAACCTGACCTTAAAAACAGAATTCCTATCCCTACTGATGCCACTTCATATTTGTAAGCAATAAAACAAACCTGCCAACTTTGCACTAGCCACACCAAGCGTTTACATATTCCACATTTCCAGTGTACTGCTTATTGTCACTTTAGTGGGGAAACATTGATATATAGTTATTTTCTCTGTGGCATGAATTTATCCTCGTGCCCCACACTCATACCATGCACAGCATGCCATAGACAGGTCCAATCAAAAGTGTAGAGCTCCCATCACCAACCTGGTGCCCTCCTGATGTTTTGGAGTACAACTTCCATCAGCCCCAGTTGATAAGGCCGTGCTAGCAGGGGTTGATGGCTTACGTGGGCCATCTGTCTTTATGAAAAATATTGGAGGGGCCTAGTACCACGCCAACTTGCAGTTGCAAAGAATGCATATTCCTTAAGCCACTGGAACAATCCAGGCAGTTAAGGCGGGCACATGCATGTTAATTATGAGGGTGGGATGAGTCCTACAAAGACCTTTTGGGGAGGGTAGGTATGGGATGTTAAGGGAGAGTTAGTACTTCTGGTGGGAGACACGTTGTGCTCCTTCTGGGGTAGTTTGTCCACCTTGGGTCCCTATCCTGTACTCAGCTCTCACCTGTGGCTCCCAAAAGTTGTCAGCATGTGACAGCAGCCACACCCGAGGAATGACTTTGACTGGCTGGCTAAACCAGGTGAGGGAAGCCAATGGGTCTCAAGTCCTTGGTGAGTTAGGGACTTCCCCTGCAGGGGAAGACCAATAGTAGGTCCAATGGTCAAGAAGGTGGTTTCTGCACATGCTGTAGAGCAGGCCCTCCAGATGTTTAGGGACTACAACTCCCATCATCCCTGACCACTGGTCCTGTTAGCTAGGCATGATGGGAGTTGTAGTCCCAAAACATCTGGAGGGCCGAGTTTGCCTATGCCTGCTGTAGAGGGAAGTGAGGGGCAAATGGGGCTCGTCGATGCTGGAAGGTAGCCCATCTAGGAGAAGGAAAACTCTGATCCTAAACCTCCGCTGCCTTCGGGTTATCTTTGGGAAAAGAAAAGGCTAAGGAGTAAATCCTACACAAATTTGGAGTGGAGTCCCTAAGACAGTTGGTTGGCACTTTGTACGCATCCTGGCAACTCCCAAGATGGTGCCAAATATATTGCTCTTCTTTTCTTGGGACCACATCAGCGAGGCCAAGAAGGGGGGGGGGTCCTGTCATCTGGGCAGCCCAGGACTTCCATACACATTGCCCAGGCTTGTGTCCCGGGAGGTCACTTTGGGGCTGCCAATGCAGCAGTTTGACTTCATCCCCAGAGGCGCACTTGATTGTCTCTCAAGACAGACTGGTGCCAAGAAGGGTACATTTTCCAGCCACATGGAATTTTTCCTTTCTACAGCAAACTAGTTTTTACACAAACACAATCCTTCATCCAGGCAAGCAAAAGGCATGATCAGAAGATACATTCCAGGGGTACAGCCTAGGGAGAAGATGTGTGACTAGCGAGGAGGTCCGCATCCTGGAGAGTGTCCTGAGGGCCACATTTGGCCCTCAGGCCTAAGATTTATGGCCCCTACTGTCTCTGGGTTTTGATGACATCTGACCATCCTACCACACACATCACTCCCTGGGTTGTATGAACAGTGTGGTCTAAGTGCTGGCTATTCATCAGCACAGTGTATTAGAAACGATGCATTCCTAAAAGAGCTTAAAATAATCCTTCTGAGGGGAAGAAATATATTTATAATTGTGTTGACTGACATGGCCTGAGCCCATTTCCATTTCCAGGCCCTTGTGGGGAAAGTTAGATTAAAAGGGAGGGGGGATAGTTTGCATAAAAATGATTTTCACAGAGTAATGACAGAAATGATAATACACAGGCTATGGAGCATCAATTACACCAATGAAATAGCAGCTGAGTGGTTTCATAAACTGATCTTTTGTCTTCCTGTTGGATAAACACATAGACATGTGCAAGCACGCACACAGAGCTATCCCAGGAATCTCTTGGACTTCTATAAATAGATACTTAACCTTCATGTGGAAATTTAAGAAGTGTCTGAGTTTTCTTTTTTCTTTTTCTTTCTTTTTCTTTTTTTTTTAAAAAATCCTATTTCTCAATGGCTTCCTAGCCTTCACCTGCTGTTTTTTGCCCTGTTGCATATTCCGTCTCTCTTAAAGCAATGTCAAACTGATGCCGTCTTGCATGAAGATAGCTATTCACTAAATAAAATTTTGTGAAAGGAGGAGGGGAAAGTTTGGCCTTTGGCAGCATACCCAAGTTGGGCACAGCAACTTCAAGATCAAATCGAATGACATTGGCTGGTTATAGATTCCAGACAGACAAATGAAATGACTTACTCACACAGTGCATAGTTAACAAATGGAATTTGATGCCACAACATGTGGTGATGACTACTGGCTTAGATAGCCTCAAAAAGATGATTAGAAATGGGAACTTAAGGTGAGCACTGCTGGATCAAGCCAAATGCTTATCTAATTCAGCATCCTATTCTCATAGTGCCAGTCAGATGTCTAGGAAAGCTAGAAAACAGAACCCGTGTGCAAAGCACTCTCCCCATTTGTGATGCTCAACAGCTGGTATTCAGAAGCATACTGCCTCCAGTACTAGAGGTATACCGTAGCCATTGACATCCTTATCCTTCATGTCTAATCTTCTTTTAAAGCCATCCAAGTTGGTGACCATCTAAATGGGTTCTCCTCAGCTCCTGTTGGTTCCCCCCCCCCCAAAAAAAATTTAAACACTGCTCTGCCACTTTCTTGATTTTCAGCACCAATACTCTTGTTCCATCTTGGTTCAAGAGCAACCTGTCTTTTTAATAACTTGTCCCAAATGTTATGCAATACCTAAGCAATCCAACCCCCCTTTCCCACTACTACCATTTCATTGAGGCCACTAAGCTGTACCTGTCTAGCCAGCCCTGTACCTGGAAAGGGTAGCATTTCAGTGGAAGTTACCTTGAAAGTTCTAGCATTGAATGTTCTACCTAGCAATCTAAATTCTGCTTACAGGTTTGCACTAGTACATTTCCCCATGTCATTGGTGCCAACATCTACTGATGTATTCCCAGCACTAAATACCAAGCTATCTAGATGACACATGACACCCACAGGCAAGTCACTATCTGGTCTGTATGCCTAAAACAAAATCAAGATATTTATGCCCCCAAAGATATAACAACAAACAACATCAACAACATCAACAACGTTATTATTTATACCCTGCCCATCTGGCTGCGTTGCCCCAGCAAACCATTACTGGGATCCCCTCACTCCCAGGATATGTATTCTTGGCATGAGAAGATAATTGCCTATTCCTCAAAGAATGGCTGCCTTCTAAGAGATCATTTCCCTCTCCCTCAGAATGACATCCTCTTCCCCAGGACCCACACCCTCCATGACAGCAGAGGAGTTGTCATCCTAGAAGTGGGGCATAGCTATCACATCCCTGAAGGTCTTGTCCACAAGCTCTCCGGCTTTCTCAGCTTTTACCACATGTACCTACAAGGATCTTGAGATCTTCAGAGAGATACCCTTCTCCAGGAGCTTTGGGACTGAGGTCTTTTCAACAGTGGCTGCCAAATTACAGAATACATTCCACAGAGCGGCTTACCTGGTACTCAACTTTTCCTTTGAGTGCCAGGTGAAGTTTTTTTTTAAATCTTCCATGGCCTTTTCAATCTGTTTTAGCCAGTTAAATCTGTTTTAGTTTACTTTTTATTACCCTTTTCTTAAGGTTTATGCTGCATCGTACTTTATCTCTATTGCAATTGCAATTGAATTTTTAACTTTTGTTATGTTTTAAGCCACCCTGAGAACTTTTTGTTATAGAGCAGCCTTTAAATCCAGTAAATAAATTTTCAAATGCACAAATACCTTTTCTTAGAGAAATGCAGCAAGAGAGACGGACCCACACATTCAGACCCACATGTCGAGTGTCAATTTTTATACTCGCCAACTGCCGAACTCTTTCTACTTTAAAGTACAGAACCAACCCTGAAACATTGTCTTTTTCTTCTTCCACGACTATCAAAACAGTGCTCAACTTAGTCACAAACTTGAGAGTCTTTTGACAGCACCAATTAAGCAACTTAATTAATGAGTGAATAAAAATGATAATATTTACTGAACAGGAACATCCTGTTTTGCATTTCTATTCCAGCTATGCACCTGAAGAACATCAGTGAGTACAGCTTGCTTTCCTGTTCCTATCATTACTGTGGCTAGACGGGGGCTGTTTTAAACACTGCTTAAAAAAACCCAGAACAACCATCTCCCCGCTTTTCCCAATGTAGAGGCCATCCTGCATGGGTTGTGTCATGTGCAGCCTTCCTATGGTTCTAGAGAAACCCTGATACCTAGCTCAAATCTGAGGGACAGTTTCCACAGTTCATTTGCAAGCCTGCATTTTATATCAAAGTGAGTGATTAATTCCTGATAAAGGGGCTAATAAAACATGAATGCCTTCTGCAATTAATGGGCTTTTGAATGACAGGGCCCCCCTCTAACCTACGCATGGCTAACGTGCACATCAACAGATGCTCTGCTTTCCCTGCCATCCTCATTTGGCTGCTAATCTCAGTGATGCCCTCCATGAATTACTTTTTTTTTTAAAGGTTGCATATATATTCTCAATGAAACGTATAATCCATCTAGGGTGCAAGTAAAGCCCCATACATAATTATTTCAGAATGACAGACAGTGAATTCCTTAGCTATTATTTTTGACAACCTTGTCATGGATGCCAAGCATATATTGTGGCTAGGCCCTGAGAAACTTGGGAGAAAACCCACCTGGGGAGCAAGCTCCTTTTTTCTTTACGGAAAAGTTCCTCGAATGACAGGCCCACGATCCTGGCTAAGCTTAATTAAAAGTCAATAGAGGAAAAACTGAAGCACTTGGAAAAATTATTGAGTCTGGGTCTCCTCCTCAGCTATTTTTATTCACTTGAGGGATAAAAATGTATTAATAGTGGCTTATTAGCTGTCCCTACTTCCTTTGATAGTCCCCTTTGAGCTCCTGCAGCTGAACTCCTCAAACTACCAGTTTTAAGAATGATCAGATGGCCGCTCTGGAGTTATCTAAAGTTTGCAAGTCTAAGACAGTTTAATGTAACAAGGAATGCCTTGCAAAGCGTGGCATTGTTCCTCCTCTGATGTGCCGTGCAGTCGCGTATTACAGCCATCATCAGTTATAAGCATATTAATACTGTCCTATTCACCGGGGGGCGGGCAAGTGATTTTATGAAGATTGGGGATGGCTTCTGCTGCAGTTAAACAGAAACAATGTAAGTGACATGCCCAAGCTGTAAAACCAAATAAGTAATGGTGGTTTTTTTTAAAAAAAGAAAACTTTTCAATGTTTTGACAGTGGAAACAGCAGTCATGCTGCTCAGTTAAACAAACAGAAGCGCAGGAAAATGCTTTATACCAAGTCAGACTAGGTTTTAGTATTGTTTACACTGGTTGACAGTGGCTCTCCGAGGCTCCAGACTCTCTGAGATCTCCTCCCGTACTATCTGGAGATGGAGAAGGCTCCTGAACGATTTAGTATCATTAGCAAACATGACCACCTAACTGCTCACTCCTAAATCTAGATTGGTTAGGAAGGAGTTAAAAAGCACAGGTCCCAATACTGATCTTTTGGTTCTGGGTGATATCTGCTGTTAGTCGAATGTATGATCTGCTGCTGGAATGGCATACGCAAGATGAGTTAGTAAAATCTGCAATGATAGATTGGGCAAAAGATGTGGGACATAATATTATGATGGCAGACTGGGAAAGACTATGGAGAACGGACATAAAATTTACAGCTTGCACTTTGTTGAGAGAGAACATAATGAAAATGATTTACAGATGGTACTTGACCCCAGTGAAGCTGGCAAAAATCTATCATTTGCAGGACAATAAATGTTGGAAATGTGGCACTATGGAAGGAACATTTTACCATATGTGGTGGACTTGCCCAAGGTTGAAGACCTTCTGGGAGATGATATACAATGAGTTGAAGAAGGTGTTTAAAAGCACATTTTTGAAGAAACCAGAGGCCTTCCTCCTTGGAATGGTACACCAAGTCTTACCAAAAGAAGACCACACGTTGTTTATGTATGCCACTACGGCAGCAAGAATTCTTGTTGCAAAATATTGGAAGACAAAGGACTTACCGACATTGCATGAATGGCAGATGAAAATGATGGACTACATGGAAACCGCTGAGCTGACCGGGCGAATCCGCGACCAGAGGGACGACGCAGTGGAAAAAGATTGGAGAAAGTTTAAAGATTATCTTAAAAAACATTATAAAGTACAGAATTAAAATAAAATAGAAATGTCAATGTATAAGATCAGTTTATAAAAGATTAATACAGTGAATAGTATGGTAGATATATTGTAGGAATAAGTGTTAAGTATTATTGAATTTAAGGGTTTTTTTCTATAAATATTTGCAAGTAAACATAAGGTTGTTGAAAAAGAATCTGGATGTTATTTTAAATCTAAAGAATGAATTTAAAATAAGAAATAATGTAATATAAATGAGAAGATAGAATTATTAAGAAATTGCTGGTAGACAATAGATAAGGAGAATCGACACAGAAGGAAAGAATGGAGGAAGTTTGGAGAAGATGTTAAGGAGACAGGATAAGAACATAAGATAAATGTAGTGTATTGTAGTGTTTTAGTTTTAGTGTAGTTTATATGTATGTGTATTTTATTTGTATGATTGTTTGTTTGTATATTTTTGTGTTTAAAAATAAAAAACATTAATTAAAAAAAAAAAAAAAAGATATCTGCTGTTAGTCTTTGATGGTTCAACATCTACTTGTTCTTATTGTGTAGCAGCAGCTGCAGAAAATAACTTCTAGAGAGTACCTGATCTCAGATTACCTCATCACAAGCTAAGAAAAATGGAAGGGCAAACTACTGAGATTCCACAGACTAAAATATGAGATAGAAGCAGGAAATGTTGACTAAAGCAGCACTTTGGGACCCCAGGGATTCCTGTCTGCTGTTGCCCAAACAACTTTCTCCTGAATCACAGCTCTGACTTCACTCGTTTGTTAAAAACACTGAACGGTGGGTCTAGTCAGGTTGTCTTATCCCACAGAAAACACATATAAGGGTACCTACCCATTTTGCTTCATAACTTTCTGTCTAGGAGGGCTAGAGACCTACTTTCCCCCTCTTTAAAAAAAGGAAAACTGGAACCATTGCTGACTGTGGGTCAAGTACCTTAGTGCCCATTGTGCCTGCCTCTTGGCTACCCTTGGTTATAGGACTGCCTTGAATTGGCAAGGACCAGTCCTCACCCATTTCACTCATCTCAAAATATAGAATCATAGAATTGTAGAGTTGGAAGGGACTCCAAGGGGCATCTAGTCCAACACCCTGCAGTGCAGGAATCTCAACTAGATCATACATGACAGATGATCATCCAACCTGTGCTTAAAAACCTCCAAAGAAGGAGGGTCTGCCGTCTTCCAAGGGACTGTCCACTGTCAAACAGCTCTTAGTGTCCAAAAGTTCTTCCTGATGTTTAGTTGGAATCTTGTTTCTTGTAGCTTGGAGTCATTGGTTTGAGTCCTACCCTCCAGAGGAGGAGAAAACAAGCTTGCTCCATCCTCCATGTGACAGCCCTTTAGGTATTTGAAGATGGAATGGGTGAATAATATATCTATGTTGGTTTCTCTCACTTTCTAATTTTCCAATCTTAAATTAAGTTCTCCGTATTGCTGCATCAATTTATTTTGCCCTGGCTGGTGTATTCTGTGACCCAGAAAAGCAACAGATGACCAGAGAGGACACCAAGTGTTGA
Organism: Darevskia mixta; assembly: GCA_034641385.1. NCBI lineage: Eukaryota > Metazoa > Chordata > Lepidosauria > Squamata > Lacertidae > Darevskia > Darevskia mixta. The sequence continues at coordinate 16,093,487 of JAWWNH010000011.1, forward strand.
GATGAAATCAGACCAAACCATTCTTGACTGCAGTGAGCAGGCTGTGGGTTGGCATGGCAGCAGGCCAAGATCAGTGCATCATTCCACTTGCCCCTTGCTGGTGAAATGGGATCTGCTGGGTTTGGACTATGCCAAAACCATCCTGTCTTACTCTGTCATGGTGCAAGTCAGGCTGGCAAGGTTCCATTAGCAACGGGTGTGAGTATTCTAGCCATGCGGGGACTTTGCCCCAAACTCGGGGCATACCATGGCCAATGCTCTCCTCAGGCCCCTTATGGGCCCCCCTTCACTATGTTGACCCTGTCCAATGCCATTTCAGTCCCTGTACATACACAATGTTATTCCACCTAACAAAAGAAAGACATATGTTTCAGTGAGGAAAAGGGCCAATCAGGTTGAGAGAGAAAATTTCCTTCCTGCCCTGTCAATCAGCAACCCAAAAACTCAGTGGAAGCTCTAACCTGAGCCTTTGGGTGGGCAAGAAAACTCGTAGGGTGAAATGCCTCTGAACTGTGGAAAGTGGAGCCTTATACAAGCTTCTCTCCTCTCCCCCACTGTGAGAGCTCAAAGGATAATTCTGTCCCATGGGCCCCCACAGAAACAAGATGTGAGCACAACTTCCCCATTTTCTGCTTCAATGGACCACCGGGCAAAGACTGGGCAAGGCACAAAGCATTTTAAAAAGCCCTTGTGAAAATTCATCAGCAAATTTTGTTATTTGTATGCAGTTTTCCTTAATATATACAATTTTGCAAAGCAATTCCTCCTAATATAAAGCATCTTTCAATGTTATCGTCAATAATAGTTGTGTTTAATGCACATTTTACTCCAATATATGCATTCTTTTGGGTCTGGAGAGCGATGTTGCAAATTTCAGAGAAGTACGAATTTGAAAAGATGGCTGTGCTTTGGCTTGTGTATTTCTTCAGAATTAGGTAGGTTCAACTTTAAATATGAAGCGAATCAGATTTCTGCCCCATCCCCGGTTTTGATTTGACTAGATTTTGTGGGGCCTGCAAATGAATCATAGCTGTGACAAGATAGCAGCTGCCACATAGCTTTCCTCAGAAAATCCTCTTCTGAAATGTTTTTGTGAAATTTTGGAGATTCAGAATGGCTAGCACCATTCAAAATAAAATAAAAGGGATCTCTACAGCCCTGTTTGTAGCCTGGTAGCTCAATACTGTGCATTTGTTCTGATATGACTGCTCAAAGTAGCTTTTGTAGCTACTATGGCAAATTCTGATTGGCAAGTGGAGCAAAACTCCTCATGTTCATTCACACACATACCAACTTCTCTATTGCCTAAATATTTGCTACTGCAGAAGTTGGCTTAAAGTTTACTAGAGGAGCAAGGCCTGTAGGATGTTGAATTGAAGCCTGTAATATATAATCACATTATCTCTGATGGAAGAAATCTGGGAACAATTAGTTGTGTGCAGTTTCTGTTTATGAATCCCTGTCTGTCAATAAGACATACAGCCAAGTGCTTCATTAGGGCAGCTGTTAGGAAAATGTGGAGGCTTTCCTAACAGCTTAGAGGGCCGAAGCTTTGATAGTCTGTGCTGTAAAGCTGCATGATCTTAAACTCCTTCCACGGAATTACTCTGTCCAAAAGAAGAAGAAGAAAAGGTTTTAATAGAGGTTACTTGCTAATAATTTGAAGTCATAGAATGCAACTGGATCATTTACCAATCCTTTAGATATGCAGCTCCTTTCACCACCTTAGGCTGGTGCACCAACTGCAACCTCTTTCAGATAGTCTGGACCACAGTTATCCAGGCCCTAGTCATGTCACACGGAATATACAATATTGCACTGTATGTTGGGCTGCCATTGAAGATTGGCCAGAAACTGTAGATAGGAAAGAATACAGCTGTCAGCATATCAGCTGGAACCAGACCTAGAAACTTCATTGGCTCTTGGTTAACTTCTAGGCTCAATTTAAAGTGGTGGTACTTACTTCTACCTGACACCCAGGTAGCGAAAAGAATGTGTGTTCCTGTATTAACCTGCACATGCACTAAAAGGCAGGGATAGGGAACCATACCCAGCCCAAGGGCCACATTCCTTTGTGGTCAATCTTCTGATGGTCACATACTAGTGGTGGGCAGGGCCAGAGACAAAGGTGGGTGGAGCAATAAGTATTAATGCTACTTTTCTACAGTAGACCAGATTTCTCACACATCCCTTTCCGGCCTCCTTCCAGGCAAGCAAGAGGCATGATAAAAGTTCAGGGGAACATTCCAGCCAAGCAAAAATACTCAAGCTGGGAGGTAATTGGGCTGATGAAGGGTGTGGCTGGGCAAGAAGTGTATCCCAGGGAGAGTGCTGAGGGCCAGAGGGAGGATTGCTTTTCAGCCATGGTTACCCACCCCAACGTTAGGGTCAACTATTTTCATCTGAATGCCTCACTGTCTGAAGAGGTTTGATGGGTTGAAGCTGGGCAAAGAGGATTTTTAGTTATGGTGCCCTATCTCTGGAACCCTCTCCCCAGGAACTCACCTAGTGCCCATACCGTTGTGTTTCAGTGCCAATTGAATACTAAAAAAAATGCCCTCAGGCTATCAGAATTATTTTATCTATTAAATGCTGCTTCCAAGTGGAAGCGGGGCAATCATACTGTGGAATATGGGTTACTGCAGTTGCACGTACTTCTGGCACAATCCTATACATGTCTTCTCAGAAGAAGCCCCACTAAGTTCAATAGGCTTGCTCCAAGGACATTGAGTATAAGAGGATTGCAGCCTTAGGCTTAGTTGCAGAGGATAAGTGGATGAGGAAAATGTGGCAAAGACTTCACAGAAAGAAGTTGTTGTAATTATTTGTACTTAGCATTTGTTTGACACTTCCCAAGTTTTCAAAAACTTGTATATCCAGTTGTGATTATTACATAGGACTGTAGTTGGGGAGAAAAAAAGTTAGACTCCCCTTCCCAACCTTGCCACCCTCTTCTGAAGTGGCTCTTTACAGTACACAAACCAAACCTATGCACGTTAATTGCATTCACACAATTAACACCGCAGGTTTGGCCCTGAGTTTTGTATACAATGTGCAACAATGGTTGTGGACTCCTCCATAAGACCTGTTTATTCAGCATTTATTATGGTTTGCTTGCACAAAACTTACACAATGCTTGTTTTATTTATTTATTAAATTTATATAGATCACAGAGTGGGCTGCAGCATAAAAATACAAAATACACAACAACCACAACAACCACCAACCAACCAAAAAACCCCACAGCACCACCACAATCACATTTAAAAGGCAATAGATTGTTCAATCAGTCCAAGGCCTGGTTATAAAGGAACACTTTTGCCTGGTTAGATGATGTCTACTCTTTATTTGGGAATCATTCTGATTTGTTGACAGGGAGGTTATACCACAATGAGAAGTTGACAGTTTCCTAACCACAAAAAGTCCATTTTTAAAAAGTGGATTTATGGCTACACAGTGCTTTAATTCACTTTCATTGCACAGACCCAAATTTCCAGGATGCAATTGAACCCCCCTGCAAAATACTGGCAGTCTGAGGGTGACCTGTGTCATCCTATGTTCAACTCTCTCGATCATATCCTGTGCTCTATTTGTAGTTGTCAACCTGTAGTTTGTACTCTGTATAAGCTTGTTATTGACATTTGAACTTTTCTCAGTTACACCCCCAGATCAGAGTCCAAAGGCTGAGACCAGATTCTGAGTGTAGTTTTCACAAGATGGAAGCAATACATATTTTAGGAATGGGAAATGTAAGACCCAATTTAAAACCTGTTTCCTGACACATTGAATCTGAGGGTTGTCAGATGCAGAATTCCAGTTTTGTAAGCACGATGGCCACTTGTATGCTTTTAAAAAGCAAACAAACAAACAATGTCAGTCAATCTGCATTTGGCCTGTGAATCAGCAACTTGCATTGTGCTCAAGAGCCTGACTCCAGCTTAACTCTATTACAAGGTACTCTGCTGACCACTTTTTGATGTGGCACAGAGTGAGAGCTCTTCAGATTGCTTAGAAATCTCTCCAGATACTTTCCTCTTATCATGCCCCTGATATAATCTCTCCCTCTTTGTCTTCCTCCCTCTCGGAGCAAGGATGGAATTGACAATCAAAGGGTTAAATATGTTGCTCTTATGAGTTGGGATGTTGTGAAATCTACAGTCATTAACTTTTCTGGGTGGCCATCAGGAATTTAATTAACATCCCTGGCATAGGCTGCTGTAAATGATATCTTGCCTTCCAGATGCCTATTGCTGTGGGAGACGGAGATTGTAGTTGTGAAGAGTGACAGCTTTCAGGAGTACGGTGGGGCTTTGTAGTCTGTCTAGCAAGAAGAAAGACAGCTCTAGTTGCCACCTTCTTCCTGTGGGAAAAAGGAAGGGGGGGAGAGAACACACAGGCCTTTTCTCAGGTAGCCTCGCTCCTGACAGTAACATCACGTCTGTTTCTGCCCTTGTCAACACATCTCACTGTCCACAATCGCTCATCATCTCCAGACAGACAGGACTGGAAGAGATCATCAATTGCCAATGCAATTCAGCAGATACACTTCATAAATTTTAATTACATTCCCCCTGAAAATGAATGGTCAGAAAATCTAAAACATCTGCCATCCAGATCATTTACATTTTTTGTACAATAAATCATCAGCAACATCCAAAACAATGGATTAAATCATGTGCAGTGTGGTAGGTCAAGGAAGAAGGAGAGGCACCCATTGTGTGATTACTGCTTGGAGCCAAGCCATTACACGGCTGTGCGGCATGAAGAAGGAAAACTCATATAAAAAATAGTTACCATTTGTACTTGCACTCATAAATAAAAGATCCCTGGCCTCTGATAGACCATGTTAATGGATCTATTATACTGTGTCTATAACAAAATGAGAGCTTGTTTAAGTAAAAGAATATTTAGCTAATTATGATGGGAAACGGGAGCATTTATCATCTGATTGGCTGGTTTATATAGCTTGTAGGAAGCATAAATAAGGAAATAGCAGAAAACACTTAGTCTCTCTCTGTCTCGCTCCTTCTCTCTCTTGCCCTAAGATGCTTTCATAACATTACCACAAACCATAACAGCGATGTTACACTCCAGATGACGTTCAGTTCACACAAGGAGTTTTTACATGTCGGAGCCAACACCAGTTGATGAGTCTTTCAGCTGACGCGCATAGGAATATACGTCAAACTTGCAACTCAGCAAGTTTGGAATAGGCCTTTTGGAATAGGCTGGCTCATACAGGGATGGGGAAATCATTGTCTTAGAGATGTTGTTGAACTACAGTTCCTATCATCTCTGACCAATGGCTATGCAGGATGGAAGTTGAACTCCAATAACATCTGGAGGGCCAGTGGGATTCCCACCCCCACCCCCACCCCCCGTCATGGCTAAGAGGTTGAATAATACTCTTCTATGTCTGGATGTGTGGCGAGATCACAGGTTGCCTTCTTAAAAAGTTAAGAAATTGGGTTTATACAAGGCAATAGTGAGTCCAATCTGCATGTATCTGACATGTCAGACCGTTCAAACTGCTGACAACCACAAATACTGACAACGATACACAGTAATTCAAAGAAAAAAGAAGAGCAAAAAGGACCCAGAACTTGCTTACACAGAACTTGTTTAGAGCAAAATATGTATGTATACATTAATGACTGAAAATGGGTAAAACAATTTGATCTGTCACTATAGAGAAAAATAAAATTATGTATTCTGTGGAGAAAGATAACGAGAGAGAGGGTTAATTATGAAATTAGTGTTATTATGAGAAAACGGTACATTTCTTACAATACTAAAACCTGGAGTTATCCCATGAAGCTGAATGTTGATTTGGGGCAGACAGAAGGAAGTACCTCTTCACACTGCACTGTAGATTTCACTACCACAAGCTCTGGTGGTGACCATAGATTTTCATGCCTTTGAAAGGGGATTAGACAAGTAAATGGTAGATAAGGTTCCTAGTTGCCACTAGTCGTGCTAGCAATGTGCTACCTTCAGTATCCAAGGCAGTATTTCTATTAATGCCTGTTGCTGGAGAACATGAGTGAGAGAGTTGTAATGTGCTAGTGTGCTATAATATTTATTATTATTATTATTATTATTATTATTATTATTATTATTATTATTATTATTATTATTAATATCCCACCCATCTGGCTGCCCCCCCAGCCCCCCCCCAGCCACTATGGGCAGCTTCCAACAGGGTATTAAAAACACGATAAAACATCAAACATTAAAAGCTTCGGGTGTTTTCTAAAAGTCAGATACAGTCGTACCTTGTTTTGCGGCCGGGATCCGTTCTGGAGCCCCGGCCGCTAGCCGAAAAGGACGCAGGGCAAAGTGCCACATCTGTGCACGCGCACAGAGCAATTTGTGCTTCTGTACATGCACGAAGCGCGATTTAGCGCTTTTGTGCATGCACGAGCGGCAAACCTGGGTATTATTGTAGTTGTTTATTTCCTTGACATCTGATGGGAGGGCGTTTCACAGTGCGGGTGCCACTACCGAGCAGGCCCTCTGCCTGGTTCCTTGTAACCTCTCTTCTTGTAGTGAGGGAACCTCCAGAAGGCCCTCAGCGCTGGACCTCAATGTCCGGGCTGAACGATGGGGGTGGAGATGCTCCTTCAGGTATGCTGGGCCGAGGCCGTTTAGGGCTTTAAAGGTCAGTCCCAACACTTTGAATTGTGCTTGGAAACATACTGGGAGCCAATGTAGGTCTTTCAGGACCAGTGTTATATGGTCTCGGCGGCCACTCCCAGTCACCAGTCTTGCTGCTGCATGCTAGTGTGGTGCTTGTGGGCTTCCCATAGACATCTGGTTGGCCACTCTGAGACCAGAATGTTGGATCTAGCATTGCTCTTCTTATGATCTTATGCAAAGCTGCTTAGCTGTTTGTGGCCTGGGTATGCTACTGGGATTAGCATGCATTTGCTAACCTCTCTTTGGTTTACGTTAAATGGAAATGAACAAATGTTTATTTTGACTGGAAGCTGTGCCACTTGGTGTACGTATGTGAAATAAGAAAGATGCATGCTTAGCCCGGGGAGATATCTGTTCTGTTCAACATATTAAAAAAGGCATTGATAGATGGCGGAGAACTATACTTTTATCTTTTTTATGTTGTTGTAATGCTGCTTAAATTTTTGTTTATTGCGTTAAAAAATAGTTCGTTCCAATGTCATAATATGAGTGTGTCTACAAAGGATAGGTACAATATACTCTTTCTTCCGATCATGATTTATTGCTTCGCAAAGGAAATAAAAAATCCTCATAACATGCAAGTGTACAATGCAGAGGGAAAGTGCTCTGGATAGGATTTAATGCCTGAAAAGGGTTTGATTGTTTTCAGCTTCCATGTACCTGAATATTTCCCCTAAATTACAAGATCCAAGAAAAATAGGCAGCAAAAAAATTCTACTTCACGCTTTCCTCTTCCTCAATAAAAGTAATTATTGCAAAATACCAAATAAGCCACCTTGTTTCGTGTTATAGTTATTATCTGCTTTTTATACAAAGATGCCCAGTAATTCATAGAGAAAAGAAGAGGAAAAAAGAACACTGTTAAATGCAATTTTCCTTGTCCCTGAGTTGGAACAGAGCCCTTTAGGCCGGTGATAGGAAATCTGCCTCCCTCCAAATGTTGTTGGACTCTTCGAATCATAGAATGGTAGAGTTAGAAGGGACCATGAGGGTCATCTAGTCTAGCTCCCTGCAATACAATAATCTGTTGCCCAGCATTGGGCTTGAACTCACAACCCTGAGGTTAAGAATATCATGCTCTACCAACTGAGCTATCCCAGCCCCAGCCAATGTGGTCAAGGCATGATGGGAATAGTAGACCAGCAAGACTTAGAGGGACACAGTTTCTCCATTTCTGCTTAGGTTTATTTGGTGAAACACTCTTCAAAATCTGAATACAATAAATTGTATTTTGTATCCGGTACTTCACTTACTGCTCAATTTCTCAATGGCCTGGTTTATGTGTAATGATGAGTCAAACCAAGGCTTATCATGAATGAGAAAAGTATGGAAACATTGCAAAGAGTTGTGCTTTCAACACACACATACACACTGACATTTTCAAGATGAACAGAAACAACTCCAGCATCAGTCTTTTATTCAATAATTCAGTCCAATATTATTAAATATCATCCAATATACATATAAGTCATTAACTCGTGGCATGGATTTTAAGGTCAATCATTTATTCAATATGGGTAGTATTGTTTATACAACACAAAACAATAAAGTTAAGGAGGAAGGGATGGCTGACTTCTTGAATTAGAAGAATCAAATTTACATTAATTGTAAAAAGTCTTATCTGATATCACAAAGTGATCTCTCCTGAGATGATAAATGTGGGTTAAGATCCCTTCCATGCTCCTAGGGAAGGGATATACTAATAATTAGTTTAGTTAATTGGTTGTGTAAACAAATAATGAATGAAGTGTTTTCTGTGGATGAAACTCAGAATATCTAGTTGTGTAAATAAACACACAGGTTGGTGGAAATGAAGATGAAATGTGTTAATTACACCTTAGATTTTTTTCATAAGCCATCTTGAGAAACTAAATAACACACACACACACACACACACACACACACACACACACACACACACTGAGGCTACACCATATGGGATTTCTGCGGAAAAAAACATCCATATGAGCTTTAACAGAGATGAGAAAAAAGTAAAATATGGAAGGAAGGAAGAGAGAAAGAAAGAAAGAGAGAGAGAGAGAAAAAAAAATATTGTGCTGGAATCATACACAGAGAGAAACTCAGCCAGGTTCTCAGTGAAGCATGATAAACAGGAAAGTATGAGATCTGGAAGACAAGGGATAAATTTCAGCAGCTGCCCTTCATACTTTGCATGTCTTCATTATTGAGAACAACTTGTAGACTTTGCATTAGAGGAGAGAGCATTTCTTTGCCTGCACTCCTCCTCTTTCTCACAATGCATTACTTTAGAATTTATTTCCTGTATCTTGCCATAATGGCCCGTTTGGGAACGGAACCTTTCCCCTAACTTTCAGACCACAGATTGTAACACTCAAAGAACAGGTTTGTGCAAATGAAATCCATCTGATTGTAGCTATTCTCAGCTGTCTTGCCAATGTCTGACACTGTTTATTTCTCCCCCCCCAAAAAAATATATCTGTCAGCTGCAGTTGCAGATACGTAGATTCTAGAGACAGTTGTTCTAGAGAAAAGAAATCCTGAAAAACCTGATTGATGTTGTGCTGAGCAATGGCATTTTGACTCAGGAACAGGGGTACACTTTTAGCTCCACCCCTGACATCATGTCTGCTTCTCAGAAGAACCATGCATGGTCTGTAATAAAAACACAATATGTGAGCTCTTGCTCACATGTAGGAGCTTGCATGATTAGGACACCCTGCTGTGCATGCAGAGAAAACTCTGTTGCAGGAAGTAGATGGGAAATCCATAGGGAAGCTAAAAGTGTGCTCCCATTTCCCTACACACAAGTAATGGGTGGATAGGACTGATGTGAAATGCCATGTGAGTAATGAATGAACAGGGCTGGTGTGAAATGTCAGTATAACAGAATGTTTAAATTTGAAAGGTTTTTTTTTTTAAAAAAAAATCCTTTTTATTATTTGTGTGCTATGTTATATGAAAATAAGCATGTGTCACTGAGTTGTAAAGATCACTTTCCCATCTCAGGGGTGGGTGACAGTTGCGGCCTGGCGTAGCCCTTTGGGGCAGTGGGTCCGTGGGTGGGAGAGAGAGTGGCCCCTTTCTCCTTTGTGGCTGGACTTTGGCGTCAGCCCTGGTCAGCCGCTAGAGATGATGGGATTTGCCCGCCAAAATTTCAAAATTGAAATGGCCAATAGAGACCTTTGAAGGGGCAGGCCCTCAGCAGCGGACCAGAGAGAGCAAGGCTTCACTCTGGTCTGCTACTGCAGTATATATGCCAGCTGAACTGAGAGCCAGCAGCACAGTTGGGGGCAGATCAACCCCTCCTATACACAGGTCAGCAGGCCATGAGTTAGGAAGACCTTGCTGTGGATATAATTGGGTGTAAACAAATTGGGTCCATTTGGGGTTTTGGCCTTTCCCAGAGCAATTGTCACAACTTTCGGCAGATAAGGCATTGGGTTACATCCTTAGTCTATTTCTGGGGGTGGTGTGAGTTGGTGTATCACCTCCTCCCCCGAGCAGGTGCAATATCTTAGGGTAAAGGCATCTGGCTGGAAGTTTCTGTCCTGAAGACAAATTGGCAGCAGATGGGCTATAGAACTTCCAATGGCGGCCTGGAGGTCAGCTTAGTTGACATGCATCTTGAGGTGACCCGTAACCCATGCACGACCCTGTTCAAACTTCAGCCATTAGGCAGGAAGCTGATTCAGATACACACCCAAGGCCTAAACCAAAGCCTACTTATATATCAATAAAGTAATCAATAAAGTTGTGGCCGATTTTCAGTTCCAGAACATTGTTATGCCAGTTTTTTTCCATCTGTTTGCCACCTCACCCTTCTTATCCCTGGGGGTACACTGCACATGGGTCAGCCGTAATCAGACAGCTTTAAAATGATAGAACTGTATGGCCATTGAGCTGAGTCCATTGAGAGAAGACTTCATGTTTTTAAAATGACAATATGATGTAGGGGAAACATAAGCAGGGCAATATTATTGCAGTGCATCAGTGATGTAAGACCCTGTTCCTAAACACACACTGTTGAAGAAAGTTCCATTTTAAATCAATGCGACTTACATTCATGTAATTGTAGTGATAACATCTGCTAGGATATTCAAATTATACTTATTCACTCTTATTTGCCCATTTGTCTGAATGCTTTGATGGTTGCTCCATAATATCAAGCTCTTTGTTACTATCTCTGGTGTGCTAGTATTTAATCTGCTTTTCTTACTGCAGCAAATTTGGATTTGATAAACATGCTTTTTACTGATAGAACTGCAATTATCTGCAGCCTTAGCACATATAGCTGTTGATGAATCCAATATTCTAACATAGGGCCTGATGTCTCTTCTGCCAACTTCACTGCCCCAGTTGCTTGTGTTTTGCAGTTCCAATTTGGTAAAATTAAATGCCCTTAATAGCTTATTACGGGACTCCTTAGTGTACCAGAGAGGTGGTGAATACAAAACTAGAGTGTTCAATAAGTCAGCGGTAGCACTTGTTGGCAGGTGAAACAGGCCGGACAGGTTCATTCCCAGAATATGCAGGAAGGAAGTTGCATTAGAGTGGCCGTGTCATACTGTTCACTGCTGTAGAGTAGGTGAAACATAAGTCACATTTTTGTAGGGTTGGTGCTTCTTCTCTGTGACGTTTGTCAAGCTGTTTTGGAACCTGCTGCTGGGGAGTCCATTATAATGTGACTCTAAAGATGGATCTGAGGCATGTTATCTGGAGGGCAGTGCAGTCCAGCTAGGGATGGCTGAATCTATCGATTTTAGTTTCTCTCGGTTTCTCACACTTCTAACCTTAGGTTCAGCTCACCACATTTCTCCATCAGTTTGCTTTTTCTAAAAAGAAAAGAAAAAAAATGATCACGAGAATTCATCAGCATTTATGGTCCATACTTGAAGCAGCAACAATCGGTCCTTTTGCCCAGGCTTTCCCTGATCCATAAATTCAGACTCTATTGTATGTGTTTGAATCCCCTGAATTTCTGTGGCTGTTTTTAAAAAAATGTGTTTATGTCGCTGTTCTATTACTTTTAGGTTATATTTTTGTTTTAATGATATTGCTTGATTTTTATATTGTTTGCCACTTAGAGATGTTTAAAATATTAAGTGGCTTATAAATGCTTTAAAAAAATAAACAAAAAACAAAATTCCTCCTCAAGAGAACATTTTCCTAATTTGCCTAATATACTTTTTTTTTTTTTTTTACAGACAATTTATCCCTTATGGAAATTGATTGAGACGTGTGAAATTCAAACGATAGCTGTGCTTCAGTTCAGGTATTGTTTCAGGAAGTGCAAATCAGGCCCATACATATTAACAAAGGGCACTGACTCGAATTTCTCCTTCATCTCTTAAGTACAGTTGGTAGCTTGATCATGCTGGTGGTTTAATCCTGCCACGCTTTCAACTCGGAATGACTAATCAGGGATCTTCCCACATTATGTCATTATTATTATTATTACTATTACTCTGAAGCATTAGGTACTTTGTGTCAGAGCAGTATGTTATGTCATAGGACTGGGAAAAGTTTTTTAAACATAAAAATAAAAATACTGCACTCCGTTGCAGTACCTCTCCATCCATCAGCTCTTTTACAGGTCAGCTTTCAAAGTCCATGTTACATGCTGTTTCACAAGTTCTTATTGAGCTACGTTTAATTACTTTGGCTAAATCTCCAAGTGCACATAGTTGCCTGAAAAAGCCACTCATTCCTCATAGTTTCAGCTCCCAACTACTTTGCTCAGGAACACAGGGAGCCTGCCTTATTTATACCTGATTAGACTATTTGCCCATATACTCTGATTGGCAGAACCTCTCCAGTATATTTTCATGTAGATTGTGTTCACAGTCTACTCAGGCACAGGCTATTCATTTATTTAAAAATGAGGGCCATGAGCCCAGGAAATCCTAGATCCTAAAAGAAAAACCCACTGAGCTCCCTTCCATCTTTGATTTTTGTGGGTATTTAGTAAAATCTTGACCAGGGTTGAGGCACCAATTCTTGATAATATCAAGAGCTCTTAGCTCACTTTTCTTTTATCCTGGAGCAAATGATCGTGTAAATCTACTAGCAAGGTGGGTGGGTGGAAGTCACAGCCCCACAGAGGAAAAACTGTGACCTACGAATGACAAAAGAGCCTCCGGGGTATGGAGCTAAAGCACCCAGCAATTATTTGTTTGTGTAGAGAGAGGTTGTAACAAATTACAACAACTTGTGTTAGGATTCTGTTAACAAGCCCTCAAGGCTCATTCTTAACAATCTCGACCTAGAGTTAAATGGCACTTCATGGCAATAGCAACTAATAGCAAACTCACATGCTGAGCTATAAAAGCTATGTAGCCCAAATGACTAACCAGAGGGAGGTTTCAGCAAGGCTTGGGGGGGGGGGAAGGGACCTCAAACTTTACAGAATTAGGTGGGGGGAACTTAAGTAAAAACCTACTAAGGGGCACCCCCCCAAAAAAAACCAGTCCAATGAGAACTGAGGATGCTCAGTGGCCACACAATGGTAAGCATCTGTTGAGCAGGGAATGGGAAAACCTTGAAGAGGAGATGGAATGGACTGTGTTGGAAGAAAGAAAGGCTGCAACTCAGAATAGAGGCACTTGACACTGCAACATTTTGTCGTGGGTCCCAGTTGCACATTTTTAAAAGGGATGTTTAATGCTTTTCCTTTGAAAGAAGATATGGCCCTTTTAGGCTAACTTGTGACTGTTTTCAGGTCAGATTTCGGCCCCATCTAGATGAACGGTAGTATGCAAGGAAGGTTTTTTTAATTAAAAAAAACCATAGAGGGATCTGCTTAAAACATTGGACTCCATAACTGCAGCTAAAGAGAACTCACTTATATTTTGACACTGGCAAAAGAAATTTTTGTAAGAGAATGCACTGTGCTAAACTGTGCATGCTCTATATGTGCTGAATACCATTTGGCTGGTGTAGTGATCTGTGCATGAGCCTAAGTAAATTAGCTAGGGTTATCTAATGTAGAATACAGGCTTGCTTTGGACTGCATGAATTATTGGAATCGTGTTTCATCTTCACTTCCATTGGTTTTCATTGGTGAGGATTGAAACCAGTCATTCTTGACTTCTTGGCAGTTAAAAAGTTTGCATAGGTGAGGACTAAATCCAATCATTCATAGCTTTACTGGTGTGAATGTGCCTGGGCATATGAATCAAAGTAATCCCTTAGTTGGATCCTGAGAAGTGCAATTGTCACATTTTCTCCACGCAATGCATTAAAGTCTTACTTCTAAAGAGGAAGTTATGCAATGTGTTTGAGAAGCAGATATTTAGGTTCTGCTTAAAGTTCTGCTGCATGCTTTCTGGAAGGAAGGAACTTGTCAATATCTGATCAAGACGGGAGCTCTTCTGCAAAAATCTGCCGAAGCTGAATATAAATTAAGTAGTCCTATGAATTGTAATTCATTTTCATACCAGGCCACCTCTCTCTCCAGATGTGAACTCCAAGGATCAATCAGTAGCACACAAGAAACTGTGACCTTGTTCTCACTCGAAAGAACTCTTGTCTCACTACATAACATGACCCTTGGTGTGATCTTCATAATTAGGGCTTGTAGGTCTAGCAACAATGAGCCCTAGATGGTCCCAAGGTGCTAAAGGAAAGCTTAATTCCTCTTGCTCAGAGGCAGGAATCTCTTTTCTGCCAATTACCCTTTTGACATTGCTTTTCAAGCTTCCTTTTACAAACATTGACCCCATAAACACTGTTCACCACACAGTGGGGAAGAGAGAGAGAGTTTGGGGGAGAGAGGGTCAGGTTTAAGGAGAAATATTTGGTGTAAAGAATATTTTCAGAGTATAGTTCTTAAGAAAGCTTTGCAGTTCAGCGTGATATTAGTATTAGGAAAATTGCTTCGGTTGTTACTCTTGGATCAAAATATTATAAGATTAATGCGATACTGATTCACGAGAGGCAGAAACAGAGTCAAACTCCTTCACTAACAATCTGATTTTGGGGAGATAATTTTTAGTTGACAATCCAAAACTAAATCCCACTGTTAACGTTCCTCTCACCCTTCCTTCTACCAAACAGCTAAACAAATCATAGCCTTAGATGGACTTCCTGATTGATTGTGGATTTAGTCCTAAGTCCCCCTAGCACCAACACTTTGGAAAGAGGGCAACTAAATATATGGTCTGATAAAATTAATATATGACTGGCACTGCATTTGTGGGGGGAGCCACTGCAAGTCACTGTAGACAGTAGTGAGCTAGATGGACCAATGGTCTGACATGGCATAAAGCAGAATGAGAGGGAGCCATTTTTTGATGATCATCATTTTCTGATCTGGAGGGTCACCCAGCCCTGTGTGGAGCAGATTTTGAGGAAGTGCGGGATGCTGCAGTAGCTATTTATTTCCATCAATGCACAGTCACCACTGAGTACCGTTCTCAGAGCCTAGTTGGCATCTGCCTTCACTCTATGGAGTGTGCCTCCAGGGGTGAAGACTAACCTCTGTGTTAGCAGCACCCAGGTGACCTCCATGGGGCACAAGCCTGGGCAGGGTGTATGAGGGTCCTAGGCTAGACCTCCCTCTTGGCCTCGCTGATAGGGTCCAAAGGAAAGCAGAACAATACATTTGGCACCAGCTGGGCTGCAGGAATTGCCAGAAGAAGGCGTACAAGGTGCCATCCAACTGTCTTAGGGACTCCACTCTGGATTTGTGTAAGGTTTACTCCTTAGCCTTTTCTTCTCCTGAATACATCCCACAAGGCAGCAGAGGTTTATGGTCAGAGTTTTTCTACTCCTAGATGGGCTACCTTCCCAGGTTGATGAGCCCCATCTACCCGATATTTTATATATATATGGTCTTTTCTATTTCCTTTTTAAAAAAAAACAAACTTGTGAAGTTTTAAATATCCCACCATTCTTCCATCATGGAGTTCGGGATGGTGAACAAAGGGTTCCAATCCCCTGACCAGACTCTGACCTGCTGAGCTTCAAAATGTTTGCTGTCTCATGTGGCTTTAAACCTTTTCGGGGGGGGGAGCACCCAAAAGCCAGGGCAGCCTATTGCATCTGCGTTCTACGGCTTCGCTGCTTTATTTCTGGGAAATCAAATAAAACCGTTTAATCAAAAAGGAAGTAGGGAACAATATAAAAATACTGTGTAGTTTCTGTACAAATAAAGAATAAATGAAACAGAAGCGCATTCATCAAAATAAAAGTCAATACTGAAATAACGTTGGCCTTCTTTGATATACACAGTATGAGGTGAGAAAGAGGAAAGCAGGGGGGAAACAATGAAGTTCAAGAAATGAAAGGTATTTTTTATGAAATAACTCTATTTCAAAATAGTAAAACAGTAATAGGTTCGACTCATAAATGTTACTAAGAGAGGTAAAATATTAGTATCAAGTGTATGTGGTTTTTTATTCTCTGTCGTTAGAATTATTTCGGCTAAAGCACACAAATGGGAGTCGTGAGAAGGAGAGGCTAATTCTCAAAGCATTCCTGATCGGTGTACATGCTGGAAATGTGGTGATACTGAACATGCAGAAGGAGTGCGATCCCACACTTCTTGTTCTGCAATGAAGACAGCACCACATACAACACAGACATTTGTGGGGGGATGGCAGCCCTCCCTTGGGTGGAAAGGTCATGGAAACCCAAGTCATGCTGGCATGCATTTATTTAATTCTTTATCAAATGGGTACGTACCCATGTCAAATGTTTGGTTGCAAGTACACTAGCTGCACAGACATTACTTACAGATTTCACACACCTGTTCAAATAAGGTTCGCTAACATGAAAGGGTCTGTCTTGAGATATGATTCCCCACTGGACATGAGAGTGTAGACCAGGGGTAGGCAACCTAAGGCCCATGGGCCACAAGCAGCTCACGGGGGTCGTTTAACTGGCGCACAAGCTGCCCCCAAACCGAGCCTCCCACTTGGTGAGTCCCCGCGTGGTGCGCTAAACAGGCACAGTGCGGCGCGGGGACTCGCTTCCGTGGCGCACACACAGATGCCATAAATCACAGGCGTGTGCGCGCGATCTGGCCCATGGAGGGATCTCCACTGGAGTGAACTGGCCCAGGTGAGGTAAACCTTGCCGACCCCTGGTGTAGACCATGTGCAGCTTTGTGCGGACTTCTGTGTGCCATTAGGATTCAAATGTGTACATGCTAAGCTTTTACAGTACATGCAAAGCACACACACACCCTCAAAGAATTCTGGGCACTGTACTCTACCCCACACAGAGTTACAATTCTCAGCAGCCCTTAGCAGACTCCATTACCCAGAATTCTTAGAGAGAGGAAACGTGCTTTGAATGTGCTTTAAAGGTGCAGTGTGTAGGCAGCCTCAGCCATAATCATCCCTCTGTTTCTGGGTATGATTTTTAGGCATCTCCTGTTTACGTTATTAAAGCCAAGTGACAGGTGGAAAAACTGAAGAATGTGGATTGGATTTAATTGCCCTGTATTCCACGTACAGTCCTTTGCACCTGTGCAAATCGAGATAGAACGATTCCCAGTCCAATTTCTTATCTGCGAAAGGTATCCGCTTTCTGTTTGCCTTTGCAGCTTTTCGTTGGAAACGTTTCGCCAAGTTACCACCCTTATGAATAGTTTTCAGTTTCTTGATCGACTTTTGCAGCCTCTTCAACCACTTACAACCACTGGCTTTTGTTTTCTTCAAGAAATGTTATTTTTGTGGGGGTTCTTTGCGCCCACCTCTCCCGCATTTGCCCTGTGAAGCTGCCAAGCACTTGATACTGAGGTTCATTTGTAGGATTCAGAGCCCTCCTTCCTCTCAACACATTGAATCCAGCCTCCTAATTATCTCCAGTAATTCACATGCTGCTACTTCTAGTAAAGGCACTGTCAGGAGGTTTCAATTTAAGCATCCCACATGCCTGATGAAGACATTCCTTTTTTCAACCTTACTTCTCAGTGTGGCCCCATAATGGAAGCTACCTAGTCTCCTGTGACAAAGATATTATGTCAGCTCAGCAGAGTATGCAAAAAATAGCCTCCTCTGCACCTGCCTTATCACCGAGAGAGACAGAGACTCGTGCTGGAGATACCGTTGATCAGGTGAAAGACTAGAATTAGGATCCCAGAATGCAATGGGAAGTAGAATAATAAACCCATGTCATGATGTCCACAAATGATAAATGGCTGCATCTACATGTCCCCCTCCTCCCCGCCACTCTCTCTCCCCTCCCCACACTCCCAGTACGCAGCAGGAAGAACATTGCACCTGGTGCATTAGATGATTCTGCTTGCCTCCTCCCCTTCTGAAGAGCTGCATTTCATGTCTTATTTCATACTTTGGGCATTTAAACAGAGGGACACATACTTGGCCTTGGGTGCAGCAGCCTGGCAGTCGCTTGCAAAATGCCACTCGCAGGAGGTGCAATTGGATAGGATTGCCATATTCTCAAAAGTGAAAATCCAGACAGAGTTATTGAGCTCTTTCTTTCTTTCTTTCTTTCTTTCTTTCTTTCTTTCTCTCTCAAAGTTGTTGTTTTGGGGAACATCCCCCCCAAACATTTGTTTTGGGGCTTTTCTTAGATTTTTAAAGAATTTGTAAAATAAAAAATGAATTTACTAGAACGGAATAAGGGCCAGCAAAGCCGCCTCTTTCACATTCCTTTCCTGATTCGCCTAGGAAATTTAAATTAGTAATGAGACCCTCGCAGGCTTAGCACATCTTCAAATTCAATATGACATGTATTTGCTGATTGAAATTATTCCGCCGCTCCACCTTTGCAGACCCTACCCCTCGCCTACAGATTTGTGTGTGTAGCAGGGAGAGGCTGTGTGGCCCTTGGATATTTACACACGAATCCCTGCCAATTGATGGGTAGTACGGTCAGTTTGAGCTGCATCCAGTCCTCTGTTCAGGAAGGAATGAAAAATGTGAGGCATCACCAGATACATGTGAAAGGCTATATGCATCCAATTTAAGAAGGAAAACGAATACATAGGAGGTGGATGGGAAGGTGCTGCAGAAGTAGTGGCAAACCTGGCACTCTCCAGGCAGCACAGCCCAATGGTCAGGGTTGATGGGAAATTTTGCGGCCTGATTTTGAGATGTTTGATAGCCCATTTCTCCCCTCGTGGCTACAGTGACACGGCATGATGAAGTGATATTTCATTTCCATGAATGATGTCCCTGAGCAGTGCTGTGTAAACAGGCCTCTCCTTTGAAGCAATGAATTGTGCTTCAGTCCTGGTTAACATCACTCAGACAGCAATTGTTAGGGCATACAAAATAACATTTATATAAAAGATTTGGATAATTCAGCCATGTGGCAGGTTGGGTTTGCCACGCCCTGCTTCTCCTTGGTCATGATAGAGGATGAGGTGGGCTGGCTTAGAGATGTTGACATCATATGTCATCTAATAATTCTTATTTGGCTCAGATTGACATTTCCATATGACTGCAAGTTCTAGTCTAACAACATCTGGAGCGTCACAGGTTGCTCATTCCTGGGATACTTCAAGCAGAAGTAGTAGTGGAGGAACACTTCGGGAAGAGACAGACACAGGATGCTGCCAGCAAGATTTGACTCCTATTGAAGGAGGCCACTGGATTCATAGACGCCACTGGATTCATCTAGTCCAGGTGTGGTCAACCTTTTTATACCTACTGCCCACTAATGCATATTTCTTGATGGTAAAATTTCCTTACCACCCACCAGTGTTCGGTGGAAGGAGGATTCAGCTTGTGCCGTAGAACCCCCTACGGCCCACCTAGAATCCTGAAACACCCACTAGTGGGCGGTAGGGACCAGGTTGACAACCCCTGATCTAGTCCAACTCCCTGCAATGCAGGAATCTCGACATGCGGTGCCCATTCCAATTTGAAACCATACCAGACCCTGCTTAGCTTTGCAATTCTGCTAGCATTTTATTGCTGCACCACTAGGAGGAGGATGCAGTGCTCTTGAAAGATTGTGTGGAGCTGCTTAGTGGGGAGGGGAAGGTTGTGATGTAGCCCTGTGTATCTGCTGAATTGAAAATAAGAACAGAGCAAATGGGAAAACGAGAGGCAGGGAAGCATATTTGGTGTCTCAGAAGAGGCACACGACCTTTGAGTTATTTCAGAGCAAATTGGAACTATGTTATCAAAATGGATAGAAGTGCCATGTAATGTTATTCTTTCATACACCTTATTCCCAAAGTTTACATTCTGTTTTTCTGTAGTTCAAACCTGGAGGCCTGGTATAGAATGATCTTAGCTTATTTATTTTTTGCAGCGGACTCCATGCATGGTGACCCTTTGGGCTCCTCAAGACATGCCGATGTGCTTAGAAATAGAAATGAACACATTTACTGATAGGTTGAGTAAATTTGTTCTTTTAATCTTGTAAACCTTACAGAGAAGATCTCCATGGAGATCTTTGTTGACCCCAGCATTAAGGGAAGTGTATTTAGATGATGCAGCATGTACAGATATGAAACATCTTTAAATTATGAGTAAGCAGGTACAACACACACGCACGCACGCACGCACACACACACACACACTCATCTGGCAAAGACCCAGTAGAATTTATCACTGTTTTCCCTTCCTCTGCCACCTGCTACTATTGAAGATGAAAGTTTTCAATACCATACTGCTACAAAGTGGGTATTATGTTGATTTATGCTAATCAGATATACAGATGCTGTCGTATTATGCTATTAAGTGATGACATTATAAAAAATACTGCTGCTTCTAATGTCAACAGACCAGTAATGCTTGAGTAAAGTAATAGCACACCTTCATAGGGGCTGGTTCTTTGGAGGTCTTGTTTCAAGTCGGGCTTCATATTCCATGACCTTTTTGTCTGTATAAACATGACTAACACTGAATGATCCACAACATTCAGCATTTGCAAGAGCAAAGTACATATAGTTCAGGATGTGGGTAAGTCCAGGCTAGGTTTTGATGTGCCTTAATCCCCTGGTGCAGGGCTGGTGTCTGTCCCCCAGTGTGCACATAGAACTATAGGCAAGCAGCAGCAGCTGCCCCATTCACTTTAATAGTGGGGAATGCTCTGAGTGTAAAATGTGACCACCGTGGTATAACAAGACTCATATAACCAACGTGCTTAAGTCTAATTAATGCATGAAGAGGTTAATACCACGGAGTAAGCTGTCCTGCCAGGTTCAGCTAGGCCATTCCCCCTCACCTTAGGAGGAAGATAATCAAGCCTATTGTTCTCTCCCAGTACCTGAGAGGCTCAGACTGCATGGCTCTAACAAGCCTTTATCGTGCCCATATACCAATAATTTAGGAACAGATACATACATACATATATATATATATATATATATATATATATATATATATATAAACACTAAAGCCAATTACAACAAACACAGCTAACAAAACCCTTTAAAAAAATCTCTGTGAATAAAAGGTGGGTGATACAGATCCTGCCCCACTAAAAGAGGCCACAGATACTTGGCTGCCTTCACATTAAGGGCCAAAGGCCTGGGTAAAAAGGGAAGTCTTTCCATGGAGGGTATTCTACAAGTGTGGAGCCATCACTAAAAAGGCCCATTCGCATGTTGCCACCCTCTAGACCTCTTGTGGAAGGGACACACGGACAAGGGCTTCAGATCCAAGGGTTCAGGTTCATTCACGTGGGAAGAAGACGGGTCTTTGAGGTATTAGCAACTTGAGTTTTCTCCATACTATAGGCTTAAAACTGAGATTTTGTTGTTTTATTGATTTTACTGTGAAGTCCGCAGGGATCCTAGGATGTACTGTTGGATACAAATAACCTAAATAAATAAGCTAATTTCTAAAGTCCCATTGGTTTGAATCCAGCACTAGTTTCTGCCATTCCATCTGCATTTCTGATGGTACCAATTTCCACCATTTTGTTCGCACATCCCCATTGAACACAGTTTGACCAGCTATATAATTTGGTTAATGTGTATTGTGTACTAACTTAAAAGTTATCTGTGGGTTAATATAGTGCCTTGAATAACATGACCTTCACCTTCCTACCTATTGGGAAATTTTACCTCTAAGGATGGATTCTAGCCGGGTCATTTCTCATCTAAAGTGACTGCAGATTTATTATCTAAACCCAGCCTGAACTCAGTACTCTTCTTTTGATCACTATATTAATTTAACTGAAGAGCCTCTAAAACAAAGGCAACATTGACAGAATGGAAGCAGAGGATATAGTGATACAAGACCTCCTTGGAAAGGAAAGTTGCCCTGAAGAAGTAGCAATAGATCAAACGTTCTTCATCTCCAGGCATGTCTATGATAATAGAAGTTAGCATGAGTCCATTCTTTTCATTGACACATTGTTTGTTTAAGGAGGAAATTCAGCTTGACACAAAGGCTGCAATGATCATTTTGCAATATATGGCAGGAAACGCACAGAGAGGGTTTTAATATAAAGAATTTGTTTTTGTGTTTAGCGACGGCTTGTTTTGGAGGGCAGGGCAGAGACATACACTGTCTGCTCAGTGGAAAAAACCATTGTGTTGGGTTAGAGAAATAACCTCCTTCTAACCTGATCTCCTTTCTATTTTATGCAGCAGTTGCTTCTGTGGGGAACCACATTCAACCACATGGTTGCTGTGTGAGGATCACCATTCTGTCTTGGATGCTGTAGTAAAAATTCCTGCATTACAGGGGGTTGACCCTTGTGAGTACCTCCCAACTCTGAGATTCTATGATTCTACATGGTAGTTTCTTTGACTGGGATAGTTTTCTGCACTTTCAGATGTGTACAGAATCAGGAGTGTGAGAGCTTATTGTTCGGAAGTGGCCTTATATGGTTATATGGAAGAATCATTACTGCTTGCATTGTCATTAGGGAAAACCTCTTTAAAATGTTTTATAGATGGCACTACACCCCCCACAAGTTGAATAAAATGTATAAAAAAATTTCAAGCCAATGTTGGAGGTGTAAGGAAGTGGGGGACTACTATCACATATGGTGGTGCTGTAAAGAAATTGAAAATTTCTGGACGGAAATACACTGGGAACTTGAAAAAATCCTCAAAATTAAATTTTCGAAAGACCCGGAAGCCTACCTTTTGGGGATCATTTCAACAGAGATCCCAAGTAAAGCCAGGAACTTCTTCCTATATGCCACCGCGGCCGCGAGAATACTGATTGCCTCACATTGGAAGCAGGAGAAACCACCAAATAAAAGAGAATGGTTAATTAAGACAATAGAGTACATCGAACAGGCAGTGTTATCAGAAAAACTAAAGGAAAACCCAAAGTGTAGGGTAGTAGAAGAATGGGACAATTTTTTGAATTACTTACTTATAAGGTGTGACATGAACAGGGTTTATGCTTTGTGACAGCTCTTGCATAGTATGAAGAGAAATTGAAAAATAGGAAAAGGTTAAAGAAAAAATATAAGTAAAGATTAATGTGAATTTTTGATGGTATAAAGTTCAATGTTTAATATAATATGATCCAATTGATGAAAGTTGGTGGGGCGCTTAAAGAGGGAAGTCTAGATTGTATAAAGCATATAAAAAACTATAATGAAGAGTAACGGTGTAGTATGATAGATGGATGTAAGAAGAGTATTTATTTATTTATGTCTTATTTTGATATTTGATGTATAAATTTTGTTTTGTTTTGTTAGTATTGTTTATTTAAGAAAAAGTAAGCTATGTAACAGGTGGATGAGATGAAATGTATGTTTGTTGGAAAATAAAATAAAAAAGAAATTTTTAAAAAAAGGAAGAATCATTTCTGTTCTTGAAGACTGTGACTGCCTCAACCACCCTTTGCAGTGTGCAGACAATGTACACAACTGCTGTTGTACATTATGCAGATGTGCACATCTGGCATTCCCAAGCACAGCGTTGCCCTATTTCAATTTGGTGGTTGTTTACCATCACTAAGGGATCAAGTTCATCTCCAGTAAACAAATCCCAGTTAAAATGTCATATTTCTTATTTCTGACATCACATGACTAATTAATTCAGGAAAGTAAAGACCAGTTTCAATTGGTCTACTCCAAGCAAGTGCAATGGACTCACTACTGCAATGGGGTTTCCCTTGTGTTGGGATCAGAAACTGAAGTTAGTGCAGAATGCTGCAGCAGAATTGCCTACAGCAGGGGTGGCCAACTCCCAAGAGACTGCGATCTACTCACAGAGTTAAAAACTGGCAGTGATCTACCCCCTTTTTTGGGGTTCAGGTCAAAGTTGAGCTTTTTCAGGGAGGAGGTAAAATGTTGAGCTTCTTTTAGGGGAGCCACAGTTGTTCAGCTTCTTTGGAGGGAGCCAATGATCTACCAGTGATCTACCGCAGACGTCCAGTGATCTACCGGTAGATCACGATCTACCTGTTGGACATGCCTGGCCTACAGGAATGAATCTATCAGCATATTATACTTGTGCTCAAAGATCTGCATTAGCTGCCAGTTTGCCATCAGGTTGAGTTCAAGGTGGTACTATTGGTATCTGAAGCCCTCAAATGGCGTGGGACCAGTTTACTTAAGGGTGCCGACTCGCTCACTCCCATCTGCAGAACTTTCATTTCTACAAGCACCATGCAATGCCTGCTCTGTGTTCATAAGTAATCATACTTTAGTGTGGAAGGAACTGTACTTTGGAACTCCCTGCCTATTGATATTAAGCATGCATCATCATTGTACTCTTTTAGATGATGGCTGAAGACATTTCTGTTTCACCCAGCCTATTCAGACACATGACTGGTTAGATATTTCATTGTGTTTCATTGCTTTTAGATGTTTTAAACAATGTTTATAGGCTTTAAATGTGTTTTTATTTTATTTTTAATTGTGTTTTTATTACAGATATGTTTGCTGCCCATGCCTCTTTTGGGAGGAAGGGCAGAATATAAATTTGAACCCCCCCCCCACAATAAATCAACAAAGTGTTTTTAATGCAATTCCTACAATTAGGTGAATAATTGAACTGATAAAAAACTTAGTAAAATCAGGATATTCTGTATGTATAAAGTAGCAATTTATTTTCCTTTTCCGTTCTTCCATCTGTATCTTATATTTGTTGATTTTTAAATACATTTTTTAAAGTTGCTTGGCTGATTGTTTTGATGCCTTCAATGCTTGAGGGATTAATTATAAAATGGCACACTTCATTCTGCCACCTGAATAATCCAGAGCCTACCAATGAGCAATAAGGGAGATATTGACAACAACAGATCATCTGAGGATGCACCAGGTACACCCACATCTCACATATGGGAGGCTTGGCAACAAGAGAATGGGCTGGATATGATAACAAGAAGCACTTTGGGAATAAGGAGAAAGTAACTGAAGGAACTACAAAGTACTGAGATGCAGAACAGAGGGGTGGTATAGCAGGGAAAAACCAGCAAGCTTATATTGTTGCATGAAATAAATTGAAATAATAGCACAATCATATGCACATTTGCTCAGAAGTGAGTTCCTCTGTGTTGAATGGGGCTTCCTCCCTAGGAAGTGTGTCCAGGACTGTGGTTTAAATGAGTTAGATCTTGTTCATATATCTTTTGGTAGAGAGACATTAATAGAGCACGAAGAAACATTGACTCAGGTTGGCTGCAGTTGCTGGCCATCAGAAAAGAAAGCTTGACTTCCGAAAAACACGCGTTTTAGTGTAACTTTTGAAGCTGTGCCAATATTGGGGCACATAGACACACCAAGGCAGTTATCTCTGCTACTGTTCAACGTCACTTTGTGCTAGGTACTGTGCAGATACTGTTCCTGCACATAGAGGGTGATATAACGATCTTAATTTATGTGAAGTTCCATAGAAGCTGAAGGGTGAAGGATTAATATGGAACTATATGATTGAAAATATTTAATTCTCTGTGCAAACTTTAAAGGTGTGATGCAATTATTATGGTTTAAATTCTCAGCTGTAATCTCCAGTGCACCCAGACTCAGAGACATGAATGTACTGTTCACTGTGTGAAATCTCACTTATGGTGAAAAGGCAGGTAGCAGTACATATGTCAGATGGAGATATGCATTTGAATATTGAGACATCCTATCATTGGTGAGATGAGAAGACAACTCAACATATCTATGGAGATATAGTGCTCAGGCACACGAGGTGTGGATTGTAATCCAGATTCCCATGCATGCTATTCAACCCCCTGCCCCCCACCCCATATGTGCATGTTGGTTGCTCATTAGGGATGGATGAATGGGTCAGTTTTGGTTTCTCTCGATTTCTCACTTATTTCCCAATCTTAAATTCACTTTTCCACATTAGATTTGGGGCATCCAGCAATTTGGGTGTCTTTTTGATTTAGCACCCTCCTTCCACCTAGAAAACTTCCAGACCCCAATTTAAGCCTTACCAAGATCTAAAAGATGTCCACCCTTTGGTGGGATCAAGATGTGTGTAGGGTGCAGGATTAACACATGATTTTGATATGGTATTACATGTACAATAGATTTTTACCTGATATGATATCAGACTAGGTTATCTTTAGGCCCCTTCAATCGCCATCATTCTGATATGTTGTGATTCTTTAAACTGGGGACTTTGCATTGCAATTGCAAAGCGACCCTTGCTATTTAAAAAGAAACAAATCAGTGGCAGGGTGTCTTTCTTTGCAATTCACAAAAATCTGTTACTTTCTTTGTATTTATGTAGAAACATCAGTGTACTTAACAGAATGACATAAGCAAAAAAGATAGCCTCCTTCACCAAGGTACAATCTACCTTTTGGCAGTGGAAAAGACAAAAAAAATGGAAGATAGCTTGGAAGAGACCAGGGCAACTGTGGATTCCTGTGAACATCATAATTAAATGTTTGCAGAGGCTAAGCAAATAAAGGCTTGGACACCATTTTGGAACTAAACTGGCCACTTCAATTCAGTTGAAGATGAGGACTACTGGATTAAGTGATATATTAAAATGCACTTTCTTTGTAGGAGGCCTATAAGTAGCAAAACTTAGTGTGTATGCTCAGAATGATCCTAAGGACATTAATCACAATTTAATTCCACTGAACTCAATGGGACATACTTCTTGCCTAGGACTGCAGCCTTAGAACATTTCTGGCTCCTGAATCAAATTCTCTGTCCAATGTCTATCTCACTGTTCCATCTCTATATCAAATGGAAATGGAAAAATGTGATAGTGTTGAAGTTAAATAACACATTTTTTTATGGCTAGTGCCAATAAATCTGCTTAAAGATTCATTACTACTTTTCTTGAGGGATAATTTAGACTATGTATCAAAAGCAAAAAAATCAATAGTTTTTTCTATTACAAATAATTGCCTGTTTGACTCCATTCCACTTTTCTCCTTTATTTATTTTCGTCTTAAAAATACTTCTACCAAGAGGGTCTTGCCTTTCAAGTGGGAAGCAGTAATAGCTCCTTGAAAGGGGGAGGAAAGAAAACAA
The DNA here is from genome assembly GCA_034641385.1 of Darevskia mixta. NCBI lineage: Eukaryota > Metazoa > Chordata > Lepidosauria > Squamata > Lacertidae > Darevskia > Darevskia mixta. The sequence goes on from JAWWNH010000011.1 coordinate 16,120,514, forward strand.
AAAAAAAAAGCATCTGTACTTAACAGAATGTGCCCAGCTTTGCACCAGCAGGATTTGGAGGTTCGTTTTATGGTGGAAAAGGCAACAGAGAGATTTATTTAACAGTACTTTATAGCACTTACATAATATGCAGATGAATGTCAGGAGATCACTGAATTAAAATCAAGATGGGATGTCGGTAAAAGCAAAAGCACAAATGAAATGATGGGCTTTTTTTTACAGGAAGCGCTGCATAGTTATGCAGGCAAGAGCTTCAGCTGATGCTTTCTGAGTGGAAAGAGTGGGTTTTAAAGTCCCAGAAACAGGTGAGAAAGCTAAGCCAGTGGCCTAAGCCAGGGGTGGGAAGCTTCTTTCAGTGCAAGGGCACATTCCCTTCCGTGGGCCACACACCGGTGGGGGTGGACCAGAGGCAAAAGAGGACAGAGCAGTATGTGCGAATTTCACCTTTGTACAGAAGGCCACTTTCATCACACTCGTACATCCCTTTTACCCTTTTTGCCTGTTTTCCTCTCCTTTCTCTCCCATTGCAGTTACTGGGAGGGTATTAATGCATCCGCTTCAGGCTTGGTGTTGCTGAAGGCTCCTTTTGGGGGTTAGGAGAAGGAGCGCACTCAGGATCCTTCAAGTTGTCAGCTGCCCACAAATCACCATTTTGACCTCCACTGCTGGGGGAATCTTGCCTATTGGATATCCATGCTGCAAATCTGTCAACACCCCCTCTTCCAAATCTGAAGTTCAGATTTGCACATCAGTTTGCATTAAAAAAAAGTCTTTGTGAAAATTCATCAGCATCTTAGGGTGAATTTTTCTTAATGTACAATTTTTTTATACACAAATTCCAAAACAATTTGCCTTCAGGTGACACATTTTTGTATATTGTTTTCAGTAACATATGGATTTTCATTCACACTTGATCCTGGGGGTATATATGTTACTTTACTTGAGAACGGCATTAGAAAAAATTCAGAAAAGTGCAAAATTCACATTGCAAAATTCAGAGAAGTGCGAAATTTTCACTTTTCTGGCTTTTGCAATGGCTGTGCATTTCTCATTTTTTGGTTTTTTTTTTTTTGCCAGTGTGAATTAGGCATTTAACCTTTAAATGTGATCTGAATTAAATTTCTACTCCATCCCTAATGGTCAACCCACAAAGCTTCCTGCCTCTGGTGCCTCTGGTGGCAGAAGGAACAGTGAAGTGCCAGACATTGTTCCCTAAATCTCTGTCACAATGACCATAATAGCAATAAACCCTCAAGGATTTCCTTTTGACAGCACACCAATGCTGTTGCTTTTCCTATTGCAGTTTGTTCTTGTTTGAATAAGCAATTCAATTCTCTGTGCCATGGAGCTGCTTGTAATGGTAAGGAGAAGTGGGTTTTCTATTGGTCTTAAAATGGTAAATGCTTAATACTGTGCCAGAAATGAAGGGCAACGCTTATCTTTTCAACATCACATTGCTTTTAAGTTTGTCTTCAGAAGATTTGAAAACTAAATAATTTTCCAAGTCACATACTTTTCTCCCCATCTCTGCTTTCCCTTTTCTGGGGGAAAGCAGAAGAGAATCCTACACATGTCACCAGAACTGTGTTTGCAGATATGTACAAACGATGAAGAGGAGGCCTATTAAAGTAGCATATTTGCCTCTTCACTTCCTTGAAGAAACTCTACTTGATAACAGATATGTCACGAAACAGTTGGCAATGAATGGGAAAAGATACAGCAGTGTGATTAAAAAAAGATGTTTTAAGACACACATACACACCCTGAAAAACAAGAATGGGTGCGAAAGGAGCTGACTGAGGTTTCTATCCTCTGCCCATTCAGATAAATGTCAGATTTAAAATGGCATCCATAGTAGAAAAATACCCAAACAAAACACAACCTTTCCCTTTTCTTCTCTACCTATGCTCTCAGAATAAGGCAGGAAAACAATTTATCTTGTTATTAAGGAAAGGAGATTATTATGACTTTGTGGGAAAGGAGGGACCATTTCTTATTCGGCATACAATAGAGTCATAATCTGACTTGGTGACCTTATCCTTCGGCATATTTCTAGTTTTTGAAAAGCACATTATACTCTTGGTGAAATTTTGTAATGAAAGAGGTGGAGCGCCTTGTTATGTGTTCAGATTCAAAAACTAAACAGGTTTCAGACTGAAAATAATAAGAGAGCAGAATCTTCTTAGAGCCAGCGATTGTTTTTCTTCTCCAGAGAATGACAAATAAAAGGATTGCTCAGACAAACACTTTTCCTAAATAAGTCCCATTCACTTCAATGGCACTTGAGCGGCAGGACTAAGTGGATTGCATCTGAAAAAGCAAGTCACATGTTTGCAAAGTTCTTAAGAACCTCATTAAATACCTGCTGTTTTTCTCCCTACCAAGTCATATATTCATGTACTTTAAATTTATGCTTAATAGGGTAGGTGCTAGAACTTGACACAGCTTGATACATTTATTTAAGTACAAAAAGGTTGGATCTAAGTGGAAAATTCAGAACAATGAAAAGTATTTTGGGATCTAGCTTTTTCTGCTTACAAATGGACGCATCTAAACTAAGTTAGATGAAAACAGTTGCTATTGATTTCTCTCCAGCTGATTTCACCGGGACCTCAGTTCAACTTACTAAGACAGGATCCCTCCAAAAAAGTTTAGCTTTGCCAATTAAACTTGTGTGTTGCCCTTCCAATATATATCCAAAAATGCAAGTATCACTTTTGTACAGTAAACTACTTTCTACCTCCTGTCCATCTCTCTACCCCCCTATCTAAGCAAGTTAGAGATGTTATCGGAGTTCAAGGACATATTCCAGCCAGGCAAACTCTCAAAGAAATAGGGCTAGGGGTTGAGAGGGGTGGTGACCTAGGGAGGATTGCAAAGGCCGGGGTGTGTGTGGCATTTGGCCCTGGCCCTGAGGTTCCACACCCATGGTCTAAGGAATATCCAGCCCACAAGCTGCTTGACTTTTCTGTGTGTCTCCTCCTCTTCCATCCCCTCCTCCTCTTACTCCTCCTCCTCCTCCTCCTCTGTGCATCTCTACACAACTGAAGCAGGTCCCTTAGATTTGGGCACCTCACAGCAGTTGCCTAGTTTGGCTGACCTTATGCAACCAGACTAGTCCTGTTGACCTGAGGTGGAGTTAATTGAGACATGTACAGTCAAGTGGGATGCGGGTGGTGCTGTGGTCTAAACCACAGAGCATAGGGCTTGCTGATCAGAAGGTCGGCAGTTTGAATCCCCGCGACGGGGTGAGCTCCAGTTGTTCGGTCCCAGCTCCTGCCCACCTAGCAGTTCAAAAGCATATCTACTTAGATAAATAGGTACCGCTCCGGCGGGAAGGTAAACAGCATTTCCGTGCGCTGCTCTGGTTCACCAGAAGCAGCTTAGACAAACGCCGGCTCTCTCTGCCTATAGAGCGAGATGAGCGTGCAACCCCAGAGTCGTCCGCGACTGGACCTAATGGTCAGGGGTACCTTTACCTTTACAGTCAAGTGACTGTCATGGGCCAGGAGTGCTGAACAGCAGCCTGAAGGGGGAGAAGGCCAAGTGACTCCACCTGTAGCTGATCAGCCTTCAAGGACACAAAGGAGAAGGCACTGATGAGAACCAGCTGGCTCCAGCCTTCTTAAGCAGAGCTTCCAGCAGTAGTCAGATGCTGGAAACAATGATTGTAGTTCTTGGCCCTACCTTGCTGCTTCCTGCTTGTCTTGATCCTTGATTATCAGATTCCCTGACCCCTTGACTGTCTGACCACGTGGATTGCTGTTTGCCTTACCCTAGGACTGGACTTTGGATGCTGACTCTGCTTCCAGGCAAGTACACACCAGAGACTCTTCTGGTTCTCTGGTCTCCCGCTCTACTGAGCTCTGCACATTGTTGCTCAGCAATGAGATTACCACAGTGACATACTCGAGGTGAAGTTGTGTTTTAGGTTGTCTGTCAATGGCATTAAAGCCAAAAAATACTTGTTTTACCCCAAGTGAAAGTAATATTATTTTTATTGCCAAGAACGTTCTAACTTCTTAGTCTGCCAAGACACGACCAGTCCTTTCTCAAGGGGGACTAATAACCATATCAAACATGACAACTTTTTTTTAAAAAAGAAAGAACCCATTAAAAAAACAACAACCAAGCATGTATGTAAGCTGTGTGTTGCTTTTATTCCTCCCCCATCTTTCTTTTAATTTTTTTAATTGAAAGCTATTTCAGAAGTGAGTAAGGGGGGAAAAATAAGAAGTGCTGTGATTTGCTTAGCAGAGAGTTCTGTCTGCCTCTTTGAAGTGTTCAACCCAAACCATCAAAGGCAAGAGACCAATTACGTCCACCCAGCTATTGTTCTGGATGGCAGCAAACATAATGCAAAATGGAAATCAGATGGAAACAAATTATTACAAATTAGCACAAGGTTTGCAGATTTGATATATTTTTTAAAAAACCCTTTTCAAGCACAATAAGCTTCTTGCTTCCACAGAACGAGAAATCCTAATCTGGCAGAAAATGCACATCTTTATGTTACAGAGATGTGTTTCCTGACATATTTCTAAGAACCCATGTCACACTAAAAACCTCCACAGGGCCTTTATGAACTAAATTTACACATTACAATATGACAATTTTACGTTCCCAACAGGGACGGCATGACAGTGACCCACTTAGCGGGTGTAAGGCTGAAATATTGAGTTGGATGGATGTTTCTCCTTTTTGTAACAATGTTACCTTTACAATACTCAGTACTGGGTTTCATGCAAGTCTCCAGGGCTGATCTAAGTCATTTTGCTGCCTGAGGCAATGTTCGAGATGGTGCCCCCCACTGCCATACAAAAGCTGACCAGACTGGAAGCTGAATTTTACTTCAGCACTGGCAACGAAGGCAGCAAGCTAGCTTTGAGGCTGAAGGCTAGACCATGTGACATATACAGCTCTGTCCTCTGAAAACTTGACACTACTCCCTGCCTCTAGCACCTGCTGCTGCCTCCCTCTGCCTAACACAGGCATAGACAACCTTGGCCCTCCAGATGTTTTGGGACTACAACTCCCATGATCCCTAGCTAACAGGACCAGTGGTCAGGGATGATGGGACTTGTAGTCTCAACGCATCTGGAGGGCCGAGGTTGCCTATGCCTGGCCTAACATTAGGACTGGCCCTTCAGGATTTCTAGTTCATATGAATTTTATCAGGTTGACTTAATTACTATGTAACCATGCCACTAAACAGCTTACAAGTTATCTAAATCCTTTGGACTTGTATCCAGATGTCAAAGTGATAATTATACGACCTACCGTATCTAATCTGATGAGTGGAGGGTATTTTATGTAGGGTGGAACACTGAATCATATAAGTCCACATCTATAATTTTAGGTTGTGCAGTCTAGACAAGTGTTCTTCAACCTTGGGTCCCAGGATGTTGCTGGACTACAACACCCATCATCCTCAGCAAGCTTAAACAATGGTCAGAGATTATAGAAGTTGTAGTTCAACAACATATGGGGACCCAAGGCTGAAGAACTCTGGTTTAACCACCTGAATGAGAACTAGGCAGCTGACTGGGTTGAAGGAGGGAAATATATCCATTGATTTCCCTGAAAATATGCTCTCTGCCTTAACTGCATTCTACTTGTATCACAGCCTATGGCAGTGATGGCTAACCTTGACACCCCAGATGTTTTGGAACTACAACTCCCATCATCCCTAGCTAACAGGATCAGTGGTCAGGGATGATGGGAGTTGTAGTCCCAAAACATCTGGAGTGTCAAGGTTAGCCATCACTGGCCTATGGCAAAACAGTCGGAATGCAACCTGGCCAAAAGTAAGCACTTCTAAGGCTTATTTCAGTGGCAGCAGTTGAAGTTTAACTCTGGTTGGGTAGTGCCCAGAGTGCTACTGAAAGTCTTCTGTAATTTTTTTGGCTACGTATTGCTTCCTGCCCTCAGCCTTCTGGATTAGACTGGCTAGAAATGGAGATAAAGAATAAGAAATTGTTGTAACATGCACAAGCGGCATGGGTTATTTTAATGGACATATTGCTTTAAATTGAGTTTTCGCCATCTGTTCTGCCCTTAATTTTGAATGCAAAAAGAGTATATTTCACAATTACATCTGTAAGTAATGATACAAGCAATTTAAATGCATGTATATGTTCTCTCGATGCAGCAGACATCTGGGATTTCTCCCCCATCCCATACATTTTAGGCACAAATCGAAGGGACTCTCCCCCCACCACCCACCACCCTTTAGAACGCAAAATTTCTCTGCAATCCAGGCAGCCATTTCCCAGCAAACCTGGTCTTTCCTATAAGCTGATTTTAGTATACCTAGAAGGAGTTCAAGGCTGGCTCAGTAAACTAAATCAGAAAGTCATTTTTACAATGCTTTCCTTGTCTTCATCCAAATCCCCCCTGGCTTGAATGACAGCTTGGCAGATGCAAGGCATTAGATCAATCAGTTTCAATTGATGTTCAGTAGGAGACAGGTCAGGCTGTGTGGGGCAGGCTGTGTTTTTTCTCTCCTCCTTAGTTCATTCTCTAAGTAGGCTTTTCTAGCATAGAGCATGGATATTATGAAACGCCAACTGCATCCGAGCTCATTGTAGCAGCTAGCAAGCTATCCGATAAGACTTGCTGTGTTGGATCAGACCACTGCTCCATCTAGCCTGGCGTTCTTTCTTCTGACAGTGGTCATAAAAATGCACCAGCAGTGCAGTTTGGCAAGAAGGGCTTCATAAAAGATATCCATTCTCTGTTGTTGATGCCCAGTATTCTGGTAACCAGAATTATACTGTAGGCTGTGTACATCCCACACATTTAAAGGACACAACTGCCCCCAAAGAATCCTGGGAACTGTAGTTTGTTAAGGGTGTTTGTAGGGTATTAAGGGAATTGTAGCTCTGCAAGGGATAATCTACAGTTCCCCGGCATCTTTGGGGGAAGCCATGTATAGTGTATATGCAGCCATACACTCTCTCACACCTAAGAGATAGACAGAACTTTTTCGCGTCTGATTATTCAGAACAGATTGGATTGAGCTGGCTTGATTTGAAGCACAATAGTTAGAAATCCAAATTAATCTGATTTAAAATGGGATCCATTCAGAATCGACGCAGCCACATCTCAATTCTAATATCATAATTAGGAGAACAAGCGGGGCCTAGAGGATTAACTCTTGCCAAGCCTGTCAACGGCATTGTAAGATGCCCCTTGCTTTTCTAAACCCTTTAAAGGTGTGTCTGTGTAGGAAGAGTGCTCAACAGGCACAAGACTGGCTGTTGCCACAAGTGTACACAGCAAGATGGAAGGATGCTGAGAAATATAAAAAAAAAATAGTTGCTGAGAACCAAGAGAAAATGCATTCCCCATAGTTCTGAGCATGGATAGCAACAGTTTCACATGCTTGCAGTATACAGTCCTATTGCCTGAAGCCTAAGATCCCATCATGGGGGTTTGCAAGAACTCTCCTTTCCCCTTCCTCATTCTTCAGTAAGTTTCGATAAAGTATGAATTCCAGGATTCTTTGTGGACCACGATGGATTGGAGGGGGGGAGTCATGTATCCCACTATCCAACCCACATTTCTGGATCCTACCCCATCTTCACTTGAAATAAATGATGCACATTAGTGGATAGTAGCACTGGTCGGTCTATTACTTCTTTTATATTTGTTGTTGTTGTTCAGTTGTTCAGTCGTGTCCGACTCTTCGTGAGACCATGGACCAGAGCACGCCAGGCACATCTATCCTTCACTGCCTCTCACAGTTTGGCCAAACTCATGTTAGTAGCTTCGAGAACACTGTCCAACCATCTCATCTTCTGTCGTCCCCTTCTCCTTGTGCCCTCAATCTTTCCCAACATCAGGGTCTTTTCTAGGGAGTCTTCTCTTCTCATGAGGTGGCTAAAGTATTGGAGCCTCAACTTCAGGATCTGTCCTTCTAGTGAGCACTCAGGGCTGATTTCTTTAAGAATGGATAGGTTTGATCTTCTTGCAGTCCATGGGACTCTCAAGAGTCTCCTCCAGCACCATAATTCAAAATCTTTTATATTAACTGTCATTAAAGTGGTATTCTGCAAGCAGCTCTCAATGCAACATAACCACATCACTTAAGACTGCAATCCTAAGCAAACTTTCCAGCGAGTAAGATTCTGAGTAGACATGTCTAGGACTGCACCATAAGCAGATTTTGAGTTCTCATCATCATAGGACAGGATTTGGTTTTGTACAGCAAAGCATATACAGCAACATGGCTAAATTAAGTCATTTGCATGCCTATGTAGCATGTCATTCAGTAAGGCCTTTGAGGGCACAGGTGGCTATATGGGACAATAGAAAATAAGAAACTTTCTTGTTTAAGTTATCTTAGTATCGGAACAATTGTATCTTATCATTTAGATCATGTGTGGGGAGCCTTTGGCCTCCCAAATGTTGCTGAACTACAACTCCCACCATCTCTGGCCGTTCACCAGGTTTGCTAGGGTTGATGGGAGTTGTAGTTCAGCAACTTCTGGAGGGCCAAAGGTTCCCCAGGACTCATTTAGATGATAAGGGATTTTTGTTAAAACATAGGTTTGTTATGATTGAAATGTGTTGTTAACAAAGTCATCTTCAAACATAATCAAGATCACTTTATTGCTCTGATTTCTCTCTCTCTCTCTCTGACTTTTGAAACTCAAAGGCTTACATTCTGTTTCATCAGCAAAAATAACATTAACAGAAGTAGTAAAAGGCATCATGCCCCACTTTGAACCAAATACTGATTCGTTTATTATAAAGGCGGATGAAGGTTTCAAGACAACTGTTTCTAAGAGCTGCCAGAGATTAAGATGATTCAAAAAAAGTATTTTTATTTATAATTTTTCCATTAAATTAATGTGGAAGGTAAAGACAGACGGGGCAGCTTTAGGAAAGTCTGAAGCCATATGGACAATTGTAGATTGATACTTTCCTGTGGGTACAATCTATTTTGAAATAAGGTTCTGCTTAAGAAATTATGTTATTTGTGCCATGTTGCAAACAGGGGATGGTTTTAGAATCAAACGCATACAGCAGCCAGTCAAAATATAACTGTCTAGTTAGGTTATGTCATGATGAGAAGTAGCTGAAGGCATCGTGTACTGGAACCGGTCTGTTTCAACAGTCTGTGGGACCAACGCAAGAGATCACTGTCAAGCCAGTAGCAATGCCAGTGGATGTATGTTCAAAGAAATGTAACCTTGCCAGACTTCTGTTGGCATTGCAGCTCTGACTGATTGATGGCTATGATAGTTGCCAGTCATTTTGTAGAGCATACGGAATGTGCCGAACATACCAGGAGCTCCAGCAAGTGCTGTCAGCAACGTGAGCAACAATGTCGCAAAGAAGCAAGGGGTGCAAAATAATAGCTTGAAATAGGGGGCCAACCTACCATGTTACAGACAGGACCCAGATATGATTTAAAGCTGCTCTACATGGCTGCCATCATGTACAGAGGTTCTTATGAGGTGCATAGCACTCAACAGTCCTGATTTAAGCAGGACATTCTGGAATTACAGAAGCCAATCCTGGCTTCTAATTGCATCCCAGAATGTCATCTTTTTTTTTGGTCCAGCACTTTGGAGCAAGTCAGCTGACTCACGCCAGAGCGCCAGACCAAAAGACACTCGTTTTTGATCTTGTGAGACAAAAAAAAAGTGTCTTTTGGTCTAGCAAAAGGAGCATACCGATTTTGGTCCCCATGATGTTGGCAGGTATGGAGAGAGTCCCTACATCTCTGCCACCTGGTACCAGGAATTTCAGGTACTTGTTAGAGACAGTTCACACAACTCTGGACCTGGGAGAGTGGGCTTCGAATCCTAGCATAGCCTGTGAATTATAGCGTGGCCTTATACAAATTATATTTCAGAATCAGCTGACCTGTAAATGGGCATAATATTGGCTTCTGTTATTGCCATCATTGTGACTCAGATGACTATGACTGAGATAAGGCATTCAGAACACAACCCTATGCACATTGACTTGGATTTAATCCTATTGTGTTCAAGGGGGTTTACTTTACAGGTAAAGAGTGTGACCACTTAGCAGCACACCTTTCCCCTCTCAAAGATACATGTCGCTACAGGGTTGCACAAGTTGGCATATGCTGTTGACACAGGGAAATCATTGTGTTGCTTTTCACTACTATACCGTAGCTCATTCAGCCTAATTTAATTTCTTTGGGCAGCTCCGTCAAGCATGCTTCAATTCCTGCTTTGCAAAGGTAGTGCATGAACATGAATGGCATGGTTCTTGAATCCTGGATAGAAATAATTAAGAATCAACCTGTTGTATATTGGCTATTCTTTGGATCCAGAACTCAACAGAGAGAGCACAAATGGGGATTCCAATGTGCATATATTTACACGGAACCCAGTATAAATGACATCCCAGTGGCAAAGTGCCATGCAGCACATGTTACTCCACAGAGCAACCAGCTTCGCCCACAGGTTCTGCAGTTCTGTGTTTGTAAGCCAATGAAGGCAGAGTGTTTCAAGGAGGTGATGAATTATTCTTCAGAGAGAGGACAGCAGCTGCCCTCCTTGGTGAGAAGCCTTCTGGCACGTTGCCCACACCTATTTGCGGGACTGAATCTAAGCTGGCATCCACTTTCTTTGGGAAGGGAAGGGAATAAAATAATGGCATCCATGACAAATTCAGACAATAGAAAAGGGGGAAATGAATTAAAAAGGCAAAAGTAATTGCACTCAAAATAAATGGGAGTGACGTATTTAAATATATATGGAAAAGACAATAGACAGACAATTGGCAACGTTACCTGGTGCAGTGCAGAATAATTCAATGCCATATGCAAGTTTACTACCCGATGGGGAGTCACAAGCAGGCATGCAGGAGTCTAGAGTAATTGTCTGAGTTTACCAATTAAACACACATTCTGAACACCTAATGTAAATACAGCACAATGGAATATAGTCGGAAATCTCGGTTGTAAAATGGGAATATATTTTTTACTTTCAGATGAATTTCCACATCTGCATGGGTAGACATCAATGATATCTTTGCTAGTGGTTATAGTGTACGTATAACACATACACAGTGCCATGTAATGTAACTAGAATTGTCCTTAAGGCTTCCTCCAATGGTGATTAGAAGTTCACTCCCTCATTTGACAATATTAACACAAAGAGGAGTTAATATTGAAGGAGTTCCCAGAATGGCTTCCATAAGATCAATAATTATAAAGAATATAGTCGCTGTCTGGACACATACAATCTGAAATACATAACACAAGAGGAAAAGAGGAGGAGGGAGGAGGAGGAAAACAAACAAGGACCGCCACTGGTTTTTAAAGTTACAAAGTTCTCCTAAGAGCCATCTTGAATGAGAACAACTAAATGGTGCCGATCTCTCAGTTGAGCCAGTGGAGTGGTCCACAGTCCTGCTTCTCTCCCTGTTGCAGCCAGATTAATATCTCTATTGAGTGTGGGTGTTCATGGAATACTTAGAAAACCATTATTTTCTTAATAAAGATAGATCTATGGATCATCAATCTCAGCATGTTTAAAAATACATATGATTTGTAACATGAATGCTTATATGGATCTGATGCTCAAAATCGAATTGGAAGTTGCAGTGGCTCTTAGAAAATCATTTGATAGCAAGTGAGAAGGATGATAATTGAATCCACGCATAACAACTTACTACATTTTTATTTATATATACCACGATGCAGCTCAAGATGCCGTGCCTAGGATTCCCAGATGGTTTCTCTTCCCACCTCTAGGGAGGCGGATCCCAGTGTAGATCTTTATTTCCCCCTTGTTTGTGTTGTAGATCTTCACTCACCCTTCTTCCTTGGTGGGGAGGGGGACACCTCAGATGCCAAAATGCTTTGGGCTGGCCCTGGGGTCTACACTGGCTTGGGATTGCATTTCCTGGAGGAAATGTGTTCAGCCGTCAAGAAACATATATTGACTGTTTGATAGAGTGCTGAGTATCTCCAGGATGACAAGGACTATGGGCTAGAACACAGCAACTCCATTAACGACACTTGCAACATTTGCTTGCTCCTCATTTGCTTGGCTGCTACCATGTTTTACAACCTTAGATATGTAGCAGGCTATTACCTTCTTGTGCTCACGTCGATGATTTAATAATTATTCGGTTACGTTTCTGTTCAATTTTGATAGTTTAAATCATTGCCATTTGTAGTTTGGCAGCTTCCCACAGAAGTGACATTGTGATAGGATTCTCAGTGCCTTTGGAAGAGAGTTCTACTCATACACAAGACCACAGCTTTTTAACTTCAGATTATTTCTATTCTGTAACACCATCTATGACTCTCTGGCTGCCGGCTTGCAACCACTAGGATTATTAATGTCTTATACACACCAATTTGCTTTGGATCAGTGAATGTGGAACAACTGCCACCTGCTCAAAACTTGTCTGTTAGCAGGTCAGCAGAGGTGCTGCATCTGGGCTCCCATCTCACAGGCATCACCAAACACTTGATTCTTCTCGTGCTGAAATACTGTTAAGTTTCCATTGCTTTCCAACAAAATATTACTGTTGCAAAAAGCCTAAGCCACCCCCTACCCCACTCCAAAAAGTGAGTTGTGTGCTAATGGGAGGAAGAATTATTAAGCTGAATGGCCTCACATGGAACTAGAATTTTGTATTTTTAGCTCCATGCCCTATGAGTTGTTATTGACTTATTACTTTGTTTTTCCCCCTTGCCAGATAAGAACAGTGTTGTTTATATTTTTCCAAGTTTTGCAAACAGGTGGCAGAAGATAATTTCAGATATCAGTAATAATTTGGGGTCAATGAATACGTATGTGCATTTCAAGTCTATTTTAAACATACACCATTGCTAGGAAAAGTTGGTGTGGGTGGGTGTATGTATGTATGTGTATATATATATATATATATATATATATATATATATTCAAGTAACACATTTTTGTTAAAACATGCCATCAGCTTCAAACTTTAGAGAAAGAAGACTGCTTAGGGATTGCTTTGTTCCATACACAATATGGGTGAGTATGGATAACCAGCTTACAAGTGATTAATGTTTTCAAGGATACATTCTCTGGCCTTGCAGATTGTAATTTGTTGCATGGTTGTTTCTTGCCTATTTAAATAATCATAGAATCACAGAATTGTAGAGTTGTAAGAGACCCTGAGGGTCATCTAGTCTAACCCCCTACACAAGTAAAGCCTGTCTAGTCCAACATCCTGTTCTCACAACAGCCAACCAGATGCCTATAGGAAGCATTTAAGCAGGATCTGAGTGAAGGCAGCAGCTGGCCATCATGGCTAGTGGCCTTAACCTCCATGAATTTGTCTAATATCCCTTTAAAGCCATGTAAGTTGATTGTCAACAAGCAACACAGAATTACCCAATTGTAAAACAAAAAACCTGATATTTCTCATAATGTTAATAATGATCTATATACAATGAAATTTCTGGAGAAATACTAATGTGTTCTCTCTCTTTTCCTCTCTGTCACCTCATCATTTTCAAGCCTTCAATCAGTGGATGACTCATAGATAGTGAAAGAAAAAATGTTCAGCTATGCAGGGAAAGCATAAATATTATGTTTCGCTTGGTATCATAATTAACTGCATGCTTCAAATACTTCTTTCCTGTTTGCTTTCACAATAGGTAGTATAATTTACTGTTAATAGGATTAAGACGTTTCTTTAAAAAGGAGGGAGGAGTAAATACTTCACTGGTTTAAGAATGTTTTCTCTTGTTTCTTTCTTATATATTTTACTACAGACTCAGTTCAGTGCAGAAAATAATGAGGAATTTGTAGATAAGTTGTGCAGTCTAGGAGCTAAATGCTTATTCCTACCCCTGCCCACTGCTTTATTTTCCTGCTGGGGATTCAAATAAAGAAACAAACAGCAAAAACAAGAAAAAAGAGTTTCCTTTTACAGACCGAAAAAGAAAGAAAGAAAACCCTTACACTTCCAGATCATGGACAATTTTGAGTTCAAAAAGAAGGAAGGGATTGCAGACTGAAAGCAAATCTTGTACTCTGAGGAGTTGATCCCAATAGTTTAGAAGCCTGAAAACACAAGGGTATCTCTTTGAGATGTCTTTTTGAAATGGAGAGTAAAAGGAGAGAGACAGAGAGATGGGAGGGGAGGTGCAGGGAGGGAGACAGAGAGATTTAACTAGCCCTTTAACTAAGGCAAATCAGTCTTAAATATTTCACCAAGTGCTCACTGCTGTGACACTGAGATGCGGCTACAAAATGCATCCAACTTCAGCAGCTCATTAAAAGCACTGAGCTCTTGAAACGTTCTAGCAGACAAAAGGTAGATTAAGCAATAAGGAGAGTGAAACTGCAACAAATCATAATCACCGGCCAAAGTTTCACTCCGTGCTAGAATGGCTATATGACCATTAAAAAAAAACCAAGCAGATGTATGCAGAGGAGTATTCCGTGCTGCAGTGCTTCCCAAATGCTGGAGTTGGTTGGCAGCCAGGAATTTTTTTCCCGGAGTCTGCATCTGGCTAGGCTTTGGGATGGCTCCCTCAGCTACAGCCATATGTTCCCTTCTCTCTCTCTTTCTCTCTCTCCCTCATTGATGTCACAGGTTTGCTTCTGCTCTAGTAAGAGGAGGATGATAGGTGGCTGTTATTTCCTGTGGCCATATAGGATTCCACCGGGTGGAACTTCTGTAAACCTCCTTTGATTCATTGTTAATAGAGCTTCAAGGTACACAGGGCTCGGTTTCACAACACTGCTATGGATATGTGTAATGGATGGACGAAACATTGCATGTGTGGGGGCTTTGCTTTCTCCTGCATAATTATCAGTGGTATCGCCATTGTTTCCCTGACAATGCACTGCTGGAACTTGTTCCCCGCAGCTGGCATTTGTTTATACAGGTGCTCATGACTGCGATCTTCTGTGGCATGGCAGTGCAGGATCTACTACACATCGGGCCTTAAAGTCCTGCCTTCTCATATTCAGGTTCTTGTTCCACCCAGGCAAAGATCGTTAGGATCACAAGGAGGTACCGGGAGGGATTGAGTCATGGGCCTGGGGGAACAGCTGGTGGTGTAGGATGTTGCTGTGTACCTAGCACATGAAAGGGCAGTGGAAGATGAAAATGAGGTTGGAGTTGGGTGGCTATACCAGCAGAGCCAATCTGGCACTCCTGCCAGTGCACCCAAGCCCCCTCCTTGCCACCTCTTTGTCCCCCACACCGTCCTTATCATGGCAGTGATGCCGCTGTCGAAAGGCTAGGTATCCCCCTCTCCACCAGACACTGCTCTGTGTTTGTGTGTGTGTCTCTTTTATTCTCACACAGCAAATCCCACAGTGCCAGCCCAAGACATTTTGCAGCTTGAAGGTGCCCCTTTTGCTACGGTCAACACTTGAAAAATTCTCGCTTCACCATTCAGTCATGAATTCATAGCTCTTTCTGTTCCCTGAGTGCTGTCAGAACTCCTGCTTCAGTTGCAAGGCAGGGCCCAGGCCCACACTGGCTCATATCAAGAAGCAGGATAAATCTGTGATGTGATCAGTGCTGTTTTATTTTAATAGGAAAAAAGGTGCCAGAATTCACCATAAATGCTTCCCTTGTTCTCTTGAAATGACAAAGGCACCCAACTGAGAGGTGCCAGAGCTGAGTTTCGGTGAGTTTCGGCTGGAAAAAAATAAAAGTCCTCAACGCGATCCTTTCTGGTCCTTCCAGTATCAGAAGCAGTGAGCCCCTGAATGCCAGCTACAGGGAAAACAAGCAGGAAAATGCTATTGTGCTCATTGGGGACAGAATGCTTTGGTCTAATCCAGTGGGGCTGTTGGGCCTGTGAGCTGAAGATATTTTGTTTTATCACCAGTTGCTTGTAAGCCACCTTGAGAATCATTTGATTGAAAGGCGGGGTGTAAATAATTGAAGGAAGTAAATGAACTTGAAATGGAAAAGCTTCCCCTTTCTTAAAACTCACTTTGCTCCCTAGGCAACTTGTAGATGAGTTTGCCACTGGAAGAACACCACTGCAGCTATAGAGCAGAGATGTCTGCCTACATAGAGGCACATCTTATGGTGAGTTTATGATTGCATTTGGGTTTTTGTTTGTTTGCTTGCTTGCTTGTAGAGAGCTGCTTGAAAGCAATTTGGTCTTCCCTCCTTGCTGCAACAAATAGAATTTGGCATAAACATTTGGATGTACTCACTTAACTGCTTTCCCATCTACTGAAGTTTCATTAGGGAGCCATGCACATTTGCAAAGGATGAATGGTTTCATTAGCACTGAGACTAATAAACTTATAAAAGTTAATAATGTGAATATGTTTGATTTGTAATTATGCACACAGACATTAAGGACCACCAAAAAACCCACAAAAAACCACCCTTTAATAATACCCAGCTTTCGCTAGACTTATCCAGGTGGGATTGGAACAAAGAGGATGCACTAATTTCTTTTCTGTTTATACTTCAGCACTCTGATGTTCAGTTAGGACTCTGAAAGTCAAAGGCGGTTTAAGGCTTTTATCTGAACTAGTCAAAGTTGTTGAGGTTTGTACTTCCAGACTAGGAAATATAAGTCTCCAGAGCCAGCAGCAGAAATTGTGACCGCGCCACTACAGTAAGGTTACCAGACGTCCCCATTTCCCGGGGACAGTCCCCAGATTTATAAATCAGTCCCCATACAAAATCCATTGAAGTTGAAAAGTGTCCCCGGATTCATTGAAAAAAATCTGGTAACCTTACACTACAGAAAACGTTGCCTCTGTTAATGTGCCTGTTTGACCCTCCCCAAATTGTCAAAATGCTCCAACTGCAATAGGGTGGTGAGGGAGGGGGATTTAGCCTAAGCCGAAACATTTATTGTCTTTGCAATGGGGTAAATTAACTTTATACCACACTAACTAATAGCTCCGTTGGCAGAGAATGAGACTCTTAATCTCAGGGTTGTGGGTTGGAGTTCCACGTTGGGCAAAAGATTCGTGCATTGCAGGGGTTTGGACTAGATGACTCTTGTGGTCCCTCCTAACTCTACAATTCTATGATTCTAATTGCCAAATATTTTCATGCTATTTGAATGACCTGTTTATCAAGCAGTCATCCTGATTTACTTCCACAAAACTTATGCAGAGGTTGGACTGCACTTGGCCTTCGTTAAGCCTTCGTTCTGATTTGTGGGAAGGTTTTAAAACAATGAGCATTCATCTTTATCCTGATTTGCTTGTATGGTGGTTATATATCTTCCTGTTAGTCATCAGTTCATTCTGTTGTTGTTTTTCAATGACTTCCCTCCTTCTCCTTCCATGGTTCATTCCACTTGTCCTTCATTCCTGCATATTTTACTATAACCATTTTATTCAGTTTTCCACTCCTACATCACTCCAACATCAATTACACTGTTGTTTTTATCTTAGTGCTGCTAGCGTTTTCAGCTGTGTACAATTATTTTCCATATACTCAATAAACATTTTCCACTCTTCTTTGAATATATGTCCTTCTTTCTTTCTTATTCTATGTGTTAAACCTGCAAGTTCTGCATATTCTAACATCTTAAGTTGCCAGTCTTCTTTGCCTGGGACCTCCCTCACTTTCCATTTTTGGGCTAACGAAACTCGTGCTGCTGTTGTTGCATAGATAAATATTTTTTTTCTGACACCTAGGAATTTCTATCTGGGTTATTCCTAATAAGAAGGACTCTGGTCTTTTTGGGAAAGTTATTTTAAACAATTTTTTCAGCTCATTATAGATCATTTCCCGATATTCTTTTACCTTTTTACATGTCCACCACATATGAAAGAAAGTTCCCTCTGTTTCCTTACATTTCCAACACATATCTGACTCTGCTTTATACATCTTAGCTAACCTACTCGAAGTTAAATACCATCTGTGAATCATTTTCATATAATGCTCTTTCAATCAGTAAATTTCAAATCATTCTTCCAAAGTTTTCCCCAGAGGTTTAAATCTATATTTGTGTCCTATATCTATTGCCCGGTGTGTCATTGAAGCTTTGACTAACTTGTCTTTTCCCATTACAAAAAATGTTATACATTTAGACAATAGTTTATCCTCATTCTGTAATAATTCTCTTTCAAATTGTGAACTTCTGTCCAAAAATCCATGTTTTAAATCTAAACATGTAATGTAACTGGTGGTACTGTACCATTACCACAGTACAGTGACAGTCATAAATTCATTGTGAACTTTTCTGTCCATTTTTCACATCAGCGTCCTAACAACAAACATCAGTTTCCTCTCCTTTTTGTTGTTGTTCCAGGGAAAAAAATAGACTTTTAATTGGGCAAACCTAAATTTCTGGCATGCACTTGAGTCACTCCTGCAAAGTATTGAAAATCTGGAGGTCGCCATAGATTTTTTAAAAAAAAAATTCTGGGAAATCAAAGACATACAGCTATATTTTGGAAGCTCATTTGTTTTTGAAAAAAAGCTGCTAAATAACTTCTACGTTGGAGTGTGGGAAACCTGCTCAATGTCATTTATGCGGTGCAGAACAATAGTGTACTTGCCACTCTGATGGAAATAACGGAGAATCACTATTCTCTGCATCGTGGGCAATTTATCAGTTGGACAAACAGAGCAAGACCACAAAGTTGTTCCCTCGCATCCTTCCAAAGGCGAAACTTGTCCCACCTTACAACGGGGAATCAGGTTTCACGCTAACAATAGCAGTTGCTGCAGCTGCAGAAATTAGAAATACATTTGTTTCTTTGTCAGCTGCTGCAATGGTATATCAATTATGCTAATTTCACATAAATCACCCATCATGTACTGGCACTTCATCCCTGACAATATCAGGTAACTAATGTTGTGAAGCCTGTCTATTCTAACATGTGTGCCAGAATGAAAGTGTGGCAACTGTGCAGAAGCATCTTCTTTAAAAAACAACTACCCCCAGAACCAAATTAGCCTTCTACCATTCCCTTGAAGTGATGTGCAGGCAGGTTTTGTTTGCTTTTTTAAAAGAGAGAGAGAGGGAGATGCAAATCACTCTCCCCTCATCCCTCCTCACCTCTCCCTTAGACACCTAGGGAGATGGAAAGAGTGCTGGGTAATTACCGGTACTGGGCTTCTTAACTGGTAGATTGGAAGAAACAAGGGTTGTTTACTCCCCAAACACAAAGCATTAACGAGTAACTCCATAGGACACAAGGGTAACTGGATTGTAAGTGATATGACGAGGCAACACTATCAAGAGATGAAGTCATCACTTCAGCAACAGATTCATTTAATGGACTCTGTTCTACATAGAAAAGGATTTCAAAATTAAGAAAAGCCACAGGGTAGAGGAGGTGCGTGACACGAGATATTTGACAAGTCTGCTCTTATCGGGTTCATGCTGTTCCAGTCACTAACCGTGTCCGTGGCTCAGCATGCATCTAGGATGACCAGGGCCACCCCTGCCATTAAGCAAAGTGAGGTGGCTGCCTGAGGCAACTGGCGCTGGAAGGAAGGGAGAGGTTTTGGATGACAGAGCTGTGTCTGCTATGTGGCCTACTCTGTGCTCTCCATGTTAGCCTGCTTCCCTCAGATATGGTGCAGGATGCCAGTGTTGGAACAATATTCAACTGCTGGTCTGGTTACCTTATGTACATGGCATATTGTGTGTGTGTGTGTGTGTGTGTGTGTGTGTGTGTGTGTGTGTGTGTGAGAGAGAGAGAGAGAGAGAGAGAGAGAGAGAGAGAGAGAGAGAGCATATTGTTCTTCTCTTCAGGTGGCAGAATGGAGCAGGCCCTAAGGAAAACCAGCTAACTAATCACAGGCAGCTTGTAAGTTCAAGTATGGCTCCTCTTTGATCCCTCTTTTTTCCTATCTCTCGTCTCCATCATGGCATTGAGGGAGTTGCAAGGAGAAAATGTCAGGGGACAGGATGGTCCGTAGGTGTCCTGCCCACCTGGAATTGAGCCCAGACTCCTTAAGGGTTTCCCATTTTTTTTATATAGAGAGAAAGCTTTGTTACATCAGCCCCTTAAGGCTTTCAGGCAATACATATACAGTACAAAGATAAGCCCCTATACTTTACTACACAGTGTAGGCTTTGCTAATCCCCTTTTTTACTGCCCTGACTACTGAACTGTGCTCTAGCTTTCAGGAAGCTGATAACCTTGTGTTCCTTTGTGTCCCCCTAAATGTGGAAGGGACATCCTTTCCGGCATTCACTCCTCCTTACTGGGTGTTGCCCCCTCTGCTGCCTGTGTTTCTCAAACTACTTCCACCTCTAAGTGCACAGAGACTGTCTCACTCTCATGTGCCTCCTTCCCCCCAGAAGGAGCTGGTGGTGGGAAGATGGGGTGAGCCTGCTGCTCTGGAGAGGGCATGGGCAGGGAATCAAGGTGTGCTTTCCTCTCCCCCTCCCCATTTCTAGTCTCCGATTCTCTCCACTTAGTGGAGGATCCCACAGCCCGCTCGGCCTCTCTCTGGGATCGTCTCATTCTCATTTGCTGTTCCCTGAAAGCCTCCTTCTGGCTCTGCCAGCCCCTGGCACTAGGGACACATGGAGAATGGTTACTAGGAGGCAGGGGTTGGCCTTGCGCTTGGTGACAATAGTGGGAGAAGTGGTTAGGTAAAATGAAAGGAGAAGCAGACTGTTATGGGAAGGTTGGTGGAAGAAAACCTGTAGTGGTGATGGGAGCTTTTCATAGATAGCTCTTAGGTTTAGCTACTTTCTGGTGCTGCAGGGTGTTTAAATGCTCACTCCTGCAGCTCTGTATATGTTGGGGCCACTCATGGCTGTTTTAAATAAAAATATGGCTGTATTTTATCAGTTTATTATATCTTAGTGGTTTTCACTGTGCCTTTTTGCCACAATACTTTACTTATGAGTTGGTACTTTATAAATGCCCTTATGAATGAATGCATGGGTGAGTCCTTGTGGAAAATCAACTATTTGGTAAAGACTCCTACGGGTGCTGCTTGTGTCTTGATAAAGAGCTGGGACAGGAAACCTGTGGCTCTTCAGATCCAGTTGAACTCCAGTTCCCATCATCCCTGGCCATTGGCCATGCTGACTGGGGCTGATGGGAGTTGGAGTCTAATGACATCTGGAGGGGCACATTTCCCCCACCCCTGATGGAGAGGAATCTATATATTCAGGTGAATCGTGGGGTATCATAGAATTGTAGAGTTGGAAGGAACCCAAAGGGTCTTCCAGGGCAAATGCAGGAATCACAGCTCATCCTCCTGGAATTGGAACACTTCAGAATGAAGGTGATTAAATGCCAATGGTTCTAGCCTGTCTTTCTCCCTGATGTGCTAGTTTTGTCTTACAAGAGTGGCGTAGTTGCTGCAACCTTGTGTCCCTGTCACATATTGTTCATGCAATGTTGCAGCAAAAACATGAGAATATTCTAAGAGATCACATTATGAAGATCCAGTTGTGGTTACCTGTTTTCTCCCATAATATTCAGAAGAATGCCTAATCCAGGCAAATGGGTATGTGAGACCAGCCTGTCCTTCACCAGACAGCACAATTCAGAGAAATACTGTAAATTGAGGCAGCTGGTAGTATTCCCAGCAGACCAGGCCTTTATAAATCCACTGTAAAGAGTCAGTCAACAGTTATGTAAACAGTTCTCAAGCTCTTTTCTTTTGCTGCACTATTCTCTTACGGCAGAGCTCCATTGGCTATTGGGTTACCTCATTAACTCTGAATTAGTCATTCATGAGAAAAGTGCAAAAATAGGAGGGGGGTCTTGGGTCGATGATGTTATCAGGTCAAGAAGGCAACCCAAAATGACACAGGTGGCTGAGGACTTGTGGGTTTCAATCCAACATTTTAGATCCTGGAAGGTGGATACAGGAGCGGGGGGTGGAAACAGAAGACCTTTGCCATCACTGTGATAGGAGTCATCACAAAGCTCACACCTTCAAATACAATCTGCATAATGATTGCCTTGTTGTCCCATCCAGGTTGGGATGATTTGCTGAATTTATCTATCCCCAATGGAATATTTGTTATAATGGACAATACCACCCTCTCCCAATTAATATGTCCATCTAACCACCTTTTTGATATGCTTTCTTTTCTCTATATACAGGGAGGTAAATTATCAATGGGGATTATTAAAAAAACAACAGACCAGAGTAATAAGAGTTTAGGAAATGCTTTACCATAGGTGTGGGGAACCTTTGGGATGCTGGGAGATGTTCCTGAACTGCATCTCCCATCATCCCTGACCATTGGCTATGCTTACTGGGACTGTTGGGAGCTGTGGTTCATCAACATCTGGTGGGCCAAAGGTTCTCAGCACTTGCTTTTCCACTTCCAGCTTCATTGAATGTCCCTGACTATCCTCTAATTGCTCCACCAACAGATTTATGCACATACCGGTAATTTGGACTGGAATGTGTCACAAGCATACAACACGTCATCAGTGTGTGGCCTCTGTTTAGCTTTTGAGTTCTTGGCTCATCCTTATAAGACTTAACTTGCAAAGTGAAAGGTGTCATCTGAACACACACACACACACACACACACACACACACAGAGAGAGAGAGAGAGAGAGAGAGAGAGAGAGAGAGAGAGAGAGAGAGAGAGAGACTGGTTTGCATACCTACTAGGGGTTGACTGTTGCAGGCAATGCCCTTTCCACAGTGATTGCTTCCTAGCCAGGACTCTGACAGCAGTGGGAGAAACACAATCTGAAACATTGCTAAGGAGATGCAAACTCCCCCCATTGCTCCTTGGGATGGTGCCGAAAGGTTAGCCTGCCTGCTAGTAATCACTTACGTCTCCGAGTTAATTCTGCTCATCAATTGTTGTCTTTGTCTCCGATTGACACTAAACACTATTGCTGCATCCTTCACTATGACTTGTCCCCAAGGATACTTACCTGCATCTTTACTGCCTTTTAAATTGCAGCTCTTCCTTTTTCTGGGCTCCATTTCCATACGTCATTTTCCCCTTTTGCCATTCTGGGAGCTGCAGCACCAAGCTCTGTAAAGTATTACATTTCTGTCCCTGTGAACTATTTTGTGGCATTCTGTTTGAGGGATGGTATATAAAAAATCAACTGCACTGCACTGTATCTTCATAGACTGGCATATCCTTTTTACTTGGCTCGTTCAGACTAGCAATATTTCCGGGAGGGGGGATGTTGCTGGAGTTTAAGGACTCCTTGGGTAATGAATCCCGATATTTGCCCCCAACGATATTACAGATTTTCTAATGTTCATGTCACCTCTTGCCCTGAACGAAAGACACTGGGTTCATGGGTAATTTGCAAAATAAGGACTTGTAAAGAAAATATCCTCGCAACCTACCTTTCGTAACCTCTCTTCCACCTTCCCTCTGCATTTGACTTGCAAATGACCGCTATTATGCTACTTACAGTAAAGCATTGCGAAAATTCAGGGTAATATTGTACCACTGTGGTGACAGTGAAACAATCAAACAGCTTGCTTATGCACCTATTTGGCTTGGACTGGAAAATGAGAGCAGCTTTAATCTTCTAGCAGCATCAAAGATGAAATCCTTCCCTGGAGTGGAAGAGTTAGGAGCATCCTAGCAAGAGCTGGCATGAAACAGCTTGCTGAAGTGTCACTGCAGGATACCTGTAGCCTTCACACATAAAAGCTTAGCTAGGGTGCGGAAGTGGACTAAGGGGGTAAAGCTATAGTGAATAAATAAATATTCTTATCGAGCTCTTTCAATTAAATGAAAGCTACATGATGATTCCTCATTAATGTAAACCTCATTGTTACATAACTGAAGGCTTATTTTTACTTATTGTCCCTGGTAGGCACAAGAAGGAATGGTCCTTCAAGTTATTCTGTACAGGCACATTGTTGTACTCATACTAATATTTGTGAGGATGAAAAATGCTGTGAGCATGAGTTTATAAAGGGTGGAGACCTGTGCATAGCAGCTTGCAGGTTTTGGAATAATTTGTATCCGGGATTTCTCATATTCCATTTTGCCTTTTGTTCCACAGTGTGGCTGTTAGGTTCGCTTATTGTGCCTTCCAGACAGGCCTAACAAGGCACTTTAACCATCAAACTAGGGGGTGGATTACTTTGCAAGTTGTCTAGTATATCTACCTTGAGGTTCAGACTACTTGTCCACATGCTTTGTTTTGCTGTGGACATGATGCTAAACCCGTAGGCCAAACCTGGCCTGTTAGGGATCCCAGTTAAGCCCCTGAGGTTGTTTTTCCCAACCACACTTGATGTCATATACAGTGTGAGGTGTGGAGAAGGTACTGATGTGGCTTCAAAGGAACAACTGGGAACTTAAAGTGAGATGGTCAGATAGCCAGTTGCCAATGCATTTTTTCCTGCCTTCAAGATCTCTGAAGCTGCACGTTATGTGGAGTTCTGTGATTCTTTCCCCTTTATGCACACTTTTCACCATAGAACTATTTGGCACAAGTTGCACCTAAGCAGAAGGAGGGGGTGGCAGGGTGGTGCCTGGTTCTTTCCCAGCTTGACATTATCCTTCACAAGCTACTGGTATTTTTAAAGCTTAGCATAAAATTGACAGGAAGGAAAAGGATTAAGCAATGTCTTCGTGCCCACCCTTCCCCTATTCAGACCTAGTCATTCATCAAGTATCTGGGTAGATCTGCTCAGCACTTTGAAAAGAGATTTTCAAGGGAAGAGATAAATTCTGAAGATATGAGGTTGCTGTTTCAGCAGATAGGTTACAAGTCCAAGGCCTGAAGCAATGGACAATTGAAGGTTTTCTCTGGCTGATGCTGTCCATTTATTTATGTGAACCCTTTAATACATTATTTAGTTGCATTTATACTCAACCTTCCATCCATCGTGGAACCATCATGTGGTTCCTATCCAGGCCAAACCCAAATCTTCAAGAAGATGGTAGCCTTCAAGAAGATGGTATTGGGCCTTAAGATGCTTTCAGTTAACATTTTAAACATTGTGGTGCTTGTAAGAGTCCCAGGCTGAACTCCAAAGCATTGAAGTAATGCTTTGTTTCCTCTATTGTGCAATTATTAGTGGGGGCTTGTACAGTGGATAGAGTATTGTTTTGGATATTGGAGTCAAAGGTCCCCACTCATCTACAAAGTCCCAGGAAAGCTTCTATTTCACCCTAAGTCCAGCCTGAACTACTACACTGGAAACAAACATGGTAGAATGCCAAGATTCTTAGTAGGACAGAATGATGACATGGTAACACACAGAAAGGTAACAAAGTAAACATTAAGAAGATGGTTTAGCACCATCTGCTGGTTGGAGTTGTAATGTGCCTTATAACGACAGTATCCCTAATTGGCTAATTTTAAGGTATGAACTATTCAGGTGATATGTAGTAATTTAAATATGCCCTTTTAGACAAGCCCCTTAGCCTATAATGTTTAAACAACTCTAGTGCAGTGCAGTGCAGTGCAGTGCAATACATTTTAACGTAACACAACCTGAGCTTTTTGGATACCATTGAATTATCATAGCTTGACTGAAACAGTCAATCTTTTTTTTTTTTTAATTTTTTTTAAAAAATATCTTTATTACATTCAATCAGCAATTACATTAACACAAAATAAAATAAAGTGTACATTTACACAGTCAATCTGTAAGTATAAAGCATATTTAAACTTTTAAAGTATTTATATAAAAAGTCATGTTTTCAATGTCTCCTCCACTTTCAGGACCAATGAATCATTGACATTGCATAGTCAGGATAGTTATCAGGGTCTTAACCTACACAGGGGCTGTTGCATACACGAAGAAAAACCAATGTCTGGTTTCATTGACAACAATCTGCCCAAACCAGCATGACCAATGGCTAGGGATGATGAGACATCTATTCAGAAATATTGAGAGGGCACCGGGTTGGGGAATGCTGGTGCAGAAGGAATACTGAGCTAGATGGTCTGGGTCTGTATAAAGCAGCTCCCTAAATATTAATAATTTTTTTATAATCATAACTGCCAGAAATGTAAGTATTTACTTATTGTTAAAAAAATCAAAACTATCCAGAAAGTAAAACTTTCAGAGACCATCAGACATCTATGAAGGGCTGCTCATCTACTATTTGTTTGTTGTTGTTGTTTAGTTGTTTAGTCATGTCTGACTCTTCGTGACCCCATGGACCAGAGCACGCCAGGCACTCCTGTTTTCCACTGCCTCCCGCAGTTTGGTCAGACTCATGTTGGTAGCTTTGAGAACGCTGTCCAACCATCTCGTCCTCTGTCGTCCACTTCTCCTTGTGTCCTCCATCTTTCCCAACATCAGGGTCTTTTCCAGGGAGACTTCTCTTCTCATGAGGTGGTCAAAGTATTGGAGCCTCAGCTTCAGGATCTGTCCTTCCAGTGAGCACTCCGGGCTGATTTCCTTAAGAATGGATAGGTTTGATCTTCTTGCAGTCCATGGGACTCTCAAGAGTCTCCTCCAGCACCATAATTCAAAAGCATCTACTATGGCAAACAACAACACCCCACTGCCTTATGTATTTTACCTCTTCCCCAAACATTACATGGATCTGCCATCCGTTTTTGTTTGTTTTATTAGCCCATCATATTGAAGTTCTTATTCTAAGGCAAGACTGAAACTGAATATCTATGTTTAACTTAACCAAAATGTGTGAGTGTGAATCCTCAGTCAGGCATCACCTCCATAATTGTTATTGAGTAATTAATCTATAATTCATTGTGCAACTGGCAAGCAAATAGGTTTAACAAAGGGATTTGTAGTAGCTGAGATGAATGTTGAAGAAGCAAGTCTAGAAAATGGTGAATGATTTATTATTTTACTTATAGCTGAAAGTAAATCACCCTAAAGCTGGCAATATGTTACACAGTTGGAACTGAGTCTGCTTTTAAATTAAAACAAAGCCTCATATCTTTCCTTTTTTTAAAAAAAAAATCCTTAAATTCTAACTATGAAGCAAAACAAGTGAAGATTTAATTTAAAAAGCTCTCATTTTGGATGAAATGCTATAGCTTGTTCATTTTAACGAAGTGCTGGACCAAGAAAGGATACCATTTATGTGAGCAGTTATAAGGGGATCCAAAATAACCAATATATAATATACTGTTATGGAGAGAGTGGTGAAAATGATGTAGTAAATAAGGTTGTATCCATTTTTGTTGCAGAGAAAAATGATGCAGTCTGACACTATGTATGTTTATTATTTGGAAAGCAGTCCCACTGAATTCTGTTGGACTTGCTCCCAAATAATTTTGTGTTGAGATTCACCCATACCATTGAAAGTGCCTACATTTCCAGAAAACTCTCTAAACTATCTGCATTGGTTCATATTTTTTGAGTGCTGCTTCTTGGAACATAGCATTGTGAGCATGGCTTGGCACACAGGTGATAGTTGTTATCATGGTGCCTATGACGTAGCAGTGGTGGAAGTGAACAAGTCCTACTTCACAGATACCACTGTGTCCTCATGCGGCTGTTCAAAAGGGATGGAGGAGAAAGTCAGCTTGGTTAGCATTTTAATGTGAAACTCCATAATTTGCACTTCCTGAAACGATAATAAAGCCATTGAAAGCCCATTTCCCCCCCTGAATTTTCTGATGCATTCTCTAATATAAGAATGTAGGAAAAGTACATTAGGGAAAATAACATACAAAACTACGTCATATTAGGGGAAAGTGTTTGCAGAAATTCACATATTTGGGAAATGTTCCCCAAATATGGACACTTGCTGATCAAAATGCTCAGGGGGATCTTCAGATGGCAGAGCAAAGAGGCACCCCAAAAAGGAAATGCTGTAATAGTAGGTGACTTCAACGACCATTGCATAGATTAGCTACAAGTATCTGACTAAGGTGGCTTCCAGTATTTTCTACCCTGGCTGACAGCAACTCTCCAAGACATTCCCAGTCCTACTTGGAGATCCCAATGATTAAACTTGGAACCATCTTCATGCAGAGTTGGTGCTCTATGGCTCTTCTTAAACTTAAACTTCAGAGTTTGCTTACTGACCCACTTGCAGTTCAAGATCAACTCTTGTTTCTAGGCAGCAAGAAGAGAGCTTTGTGCCATAAAACCTCTATTACAATTCAGTGGCCACCTTCAAACCAAAGCAAGCATCTCTCCTTCTGCTCAATCTCTTGATGTTTTGTTCCAGACGTGTCTGGCAAAGGATGTTTGATGTGTAATGAGGCTCTTATCTGACGTTTTGCTATTGTCCCCAGTGGTTGGGGGGGGGGGAATCATGACTCCCGGGAAAACGAAGTTTACATGTTGATAAGTGGTGTAGAAAGGAATAGAGTCATGATGAGAAATGGCAGTCACACAGTCTTGAGCCTCACTATCTTTGATAGGAATATTTCACACCCACATTTTCTGTGGAATGGGTTGGGGCCAGTTCTTAAATTTTCTTTCCTTTGAAGAACCATGATATGTAGTGTCTCTGGCCTTTCCTGACTATTTTTTTTTTATATAAATGCTATGGGGTAGGTGGACTGAGAAAAGAGGAACTGTAAAAAACAAACAAAGCTAGAAAGGAATGAATTTGTATCTCAAAGGTGTGTAAATAACGGCTGAGGGAATAATTCTATGGCAAGATCCACTGGGATATGTAATTTAGGATGCAACACATCTCTGGCTTAGTTGGCTGATTCCTGCAGGCTCAGCCAGTGTTGTCTCAACCCCAGCTCAGCTGAAGGCACACCAGTGTAACTTGCTCATCCTAGCTCAGCTGGCGCAAATTCCTCCAGGGGCCAGGACCAAAGAGTAAAGCTTGGTCATGTGAGCTGGCACCCTGGCTCAGAACATTATTATAAAGGCTTGTTTTCCTTATGCCAGGTTTAGTCAGAGCAGCAGCAGCCCTGCTTCTGAACAGGTTGTGGATCTGGTGTAACTTTACGCCAATTTAACTTACAGAGGCATGATTCATGCCAGTTTCTTGTGCATAGGATTGCTCCTTAAGAGTAATTTCCTGCCATTACAAAAGTAGTGAATGTTAAAAGTGTTTTATTTCTCATCCCGAATATTATTTTAGGCATTTAATTCCAGGAGGGCACCCCAGAAACAGCAGCAAACCCTTTGAGACTTATTGCTGAACAAAAGTTTGCAAACGGAGTAAATGGAAGCCAGTTGAAAATTCCAGGTCCCACCCCAAGGTTGGAGTAATTGGGCCCAAAGGAGCTTTGAGGAGGACAATTGTGGGGTGTAGGCTTTTCAATGCATGGAATATAAACCTTCCTGTTAAAAACAAAGGTGTGGAGTCTTCTTTTTAGGTGACATTTTAGGTAGAGGAAGTTGTTTCCAAATGTATAATGTGATTATAATGGTTGAGGGCAGACACATGCCTTCCTGCCCCCCCCTGCCTATTGGCCAATAAATTCTAGCTATAGTGAAGGAGTACGGCTTAGTTTCTTTAACTACGCTTTGCTAAAGAAGGAGCCTAGGGAAGCAAACAATCTATGAAGGTTGACATTGCTGACCCAGAAGAACAGAATGATGCAGAGCAGAGGGCACCTGTTAACAGGTCCCCTTGCATTTAAATCAGGAGCTATTGCTTTGAGCACCTCCACAGTTGACCTTGGTTACCTTGGAATCAGAAAAATACACAAGAGCAATCCCACACAGGGATTTAGAGGTGAAAACCAATACCACTTGCGAAGGCTGCCCTCTGAAAACAGGGGATTTTGTTTTCAATAGTAATAATAAATAAAATCTGTGCCCTAACAGGAAAAGTTTCTTCTATTCTGGCAGTGGTGCAAGACCTGTCAATTTCTTTTTCCTTTTTTTTGTAGTTTTCTATGCCTCATTTTGAGCTATCCCCTTTCACTTACTAAGACATTTTCCAGGCTACGTTTTCCAGGCTAAAAGATACCACGTTATGCAACAGCATTATTAAAAAGCCCAATCCACAACGGGTGTAAATTGAAATGCTTAACAGTCTGGACAAGCAGCAGTGCAGATGCTATAGACATTTGCTTGAAATCAATAGGATGTATGTGAAATTGAATGTATTTTAGGACAGTGGGAAGCTAGGAATCAATATGGCTTGCTCTTTCAGGAAGGGTTATGTTTCAGCATATGGTTTGGCTCACTTACTTGAATAATCTGGAGCTCTTGTTTGATTGATTGGGGCGATTGTGTAACGGTTTCAGTCAATAAGAGAGAATTCTGGACATAAATAGGGTTCCCATTACTTTACTTATTAATAAGGATGGCATATTTTGCAGGGAATTTAGGTGTGCTTATTTTTAAGTGTTTTTATTTTAGTATGTGCCTTAGATTAACATCTCTCTGCTTCTCCATATCAAGAAGGCTGGAGCAGAGAGGTGGGCAGAGTTGCTTCAGCAATGAGGCAGCTCAGATTGAGGATTTATATAGGAGCTGGAGGCTCCACCCACTTCTGGGATCTCACCCAGACCCAGACCCAAGCAGATGTCTCCATGTGCTTTCTGCTCTGCATAAGTAGCAGAGCTCTGTGTAAGCAGGCACATGGATGGCTCTGGAGTTCTCCTTGGCTCATGATTTCCTCTGCTACCGTGGCCCTGGAGGAGAGGGGGTGGTGGTGTCTGAGAGCCAGCTAGTAACCCATGTAGCTCGTGTGGTGATACCCAGGAATAGCCAGATCAGACAGCTCCTTATGGTCATTTGCAGTGTAGAGAGCTACCAGAGAGTCCTGCTCCCCTGGCTCATTTGAGGAGACTTCAGATTCAAGTCCTGTACAGTTGAATCCTGACTACAGGATAATTAGATTCATATTTTCCCAGAAGTAAGCCTAGGCTTGCAGCTGAAAGCAGTTAATGATGAAAGAAGCACATTTATCCATGCAGAATGCTACTTCTCTGTGTCTACTCTTTGCATCTAGCTGTGATGCCTAGGTTCAGCTTACATGTGGATCTTGCTCACTCTGTTTGCCTTCAGATGT
The DNA here is from genome assembly GCA_034641385.1 of Darevskia mixta. Classification (NCBI taxonomy): domain Eukaryota; kingdom Metazoa; phylum Chordata; class Lepidosauria; order Squamata; family Lacertidae; genus Darevskia; species Darevskia mixta. The sequence goes on from JAWWNH010000011.1 coordinate 16,151,292, forward strand.
TGTTAGATTCCAAATCCCATCAGCCCCAGCCAGCACAGCCATGGTCAGGCATGATGGGAGCTGTAGTCTAACAACACCTGGGGTGAGCACAGCTATAGATGCCGCTGTATAGAAGCAAACACTCATATGTGTAAAATAAAGTAAGCCTACCTAGACAGCCCTAAACAAAATAACATTAGAAGGGCTGTGGGAACTTACAGTGGGAATCAATGGGTTTAGATCTTCCTAACTTTGTAGAGTACGACTTTAGTTGGCATGTGACACACAAGCCTCTGCTTACACCACAGCAGCACAATATCCAGCTATTAACCATTCAGAAAACATTGATTTAGTACATTTATATTCCACTTTTTCTCCATGGAGCCAAAGGTGGCTTAAATGGTTCTCCCTTCACAGGGACCCTGTGAGTCACATTAAGCTTGCAAACAATGACTGGCCTGATGACACTTCTTGGGCAAGTGGGGATTTGAACTCTTGCCTCTCAGGTCCTAGTCCTGGACTCTACACCACACCAGCTTCTAGGTTCTGAGGTAGCATCTTGACCTTGGGGGTATATTTGTTGTTGCCAGTACAGGCTATTTGAACAGGCATTTTAGATTTCAGGTGAGTTTTAGACTGTTGTTCTGTTTCTTTTAAAAGAGTTTTTATTTGCTGCATTTTGTTGTTGTTGTTGTTGTTGTTGTTGTTATTATTATTATTATTATTATTATTATTATTACCTTTCAGTTGGTATTTCCACATTGTGCAAATTTGTTTTATTTGCAGTTTTGTTTTTTTTTGTTTTTTTATTTTTTTTATTGAAATTTCAAAACATACAAGCAAATATTTTCAAAATAAATTCATCAAAGTACACACATATAAAAAACAAAGACACACACAAAAAAACCCCCCTTTCCCCCGTGTTGACTTCCAGTCCAGCCGTTATTATGCTTTGTATCTTATCCTTATCACTTTATATACCTTACTTTTTTTTTGCTTATTCTCATTTGCTAAAGCTGTAAGCCCACTTATATATGCAACAGAAGATTGGCTCTCTCAACTTTGTTCCCTATGTAATCCTGAAATGATTTCCAGTTTTTCTCCACTTCTTGGTCAGATATTCCTCTATTTTCTGCTATTTTTATTGCCATCCTTTGATATCCCATTAGCTTAGTTTGCCAATCTTCTAGATCAGGTAAATTTGCACACTTCCAATTCTTAGCTATCATGAGTCTCGCCGCTGATATGGCGTACATAAAGAAACTTTTATCTTTTTCTTTTATTTCGTCTCCTAAAATTCCTAATAAGAAAATTTCGGGATTTTTCTTAAATGAGTACTTTAATATTTTTTTTAATTCATTATAAATTTTCTCCCAGAAGATTTTTACTTTCCCGCACTTCCACCATATATGTAGAAAAGTGCCAGTTTCTGTATTGCACCTCCAGCAGTTACTATTGGACCCGTTATACATCTTAGATATCCTGCTTGGTGTTAGATACCACCTATAAACCATTTTGTATATATTTTCTTTTAGATCGTAATTGGGGGTAAATTTAATATCTTTTAGCCATAACCTTCTCCATTTCTCTATTGAAATTTCTTTTCCTAAATCTATGGTCCATTTTCTAGTCGAATCCATTATTTGCTCCTCTTCTATCTCCCAATCAATTAATAATTCATACAAATTTTTTATATATTTTCCCTCTCCTTCTACTAAAATCTTCTCAAATTTAGTCGCTTTTTTTCCAAATCCTGCTTTTTTGTCTATTTGGAATCTTTCCCTTATTTGAAAATACTGAAACCATCCTTTAAGTAGTGGTTTAATTTCTGTATATTCTTTCAATTTAATATTGTCGTCTGTTATTTCTAATAAATCTTTATATGTTGGCCATGTTCCTTCCAAATTGGATCTTTTAACTGCGACAATTTCGAGTGGGGATATCCATAGCGGAGTTTGTGGCTCCAACATTTTTTGATATTTTCTCCAGGTGGTATAAATTGATTTTCTTATCAGGTTGTTTGTAAAGCTGGTGTGAATCTTCATTTTGTCATCCATAAGGTATTTATGCCATCCAAAACACGTCCCCGCTCCCTCTATGTCAAGCACTTCTCTATCTTTAAGTTCTATCCATTCCTTTAACCACATTAGGCTGGCTGCATCATGATACCTTTGTAGATCTGGCAATCCAAGTCCGCCCCTATCTCTCTTGTCTATCATAATTTTATATTTTATTCTGGGTTTTTTGGCATTCCAGATGAATTGTGACAAATCTTTCTTCCATTCTTGGAAATATTTTGTCTTATCTAGGATGGGTAAGCATTGGAATAGAAATACCATTTGTGGTAAAATGCACATTTTGATTACAGATATTTTCCCCAACATAGATAGTTTTAATTTTGTCCAGTTTGCCAATTTTTTTTTGATGCAGTTTTGTATGAATACAGTTTTTTGATGAAACGTGACTCAGAAATATATCAAAGGGGGCCTGCCCTGCCTGTGAACTCCCCCCCCCCATCAATGTCCAGGGCTTTAGCTGGGAAAGTGCTAAGATTGAATCCCTTCACTCATGCAAAGAAAGTGCTTGACCCTTGCAGTGTAGAGAGACAGCTCTCTGGTCCTTTCACTTGCTGCCTTGTCTCCGGCCATTATGAGTCTCAGTGAAGTATTTAGCAGAACCTTAAGATATAATCGTGTCCATACTTAGAGTGACTGTGCTGAAATCAATAAAGCAAAAGCCTGCCTAAAAACACCTTTTGATTTAATACCAAATGCAACAAGTGTCTCCTTCCAAACAAATGGGACTTGGCAAATACATCCATGCTAGTGTCAGAATCAACATGCCCAGCATTTTAAACCACTAGGACAATCCTCTTGGGGAAGAAGAAAATCCCAACACCACCTTAACTGTAAAAAAGAAGAAGATCCACAGTGCTCCACATATGTAACTCTGGGCACCAAGAAGGGAGCAAACCTGCCAAAAACTTATCTCATTAGTGTGCTTTGCAGCCGTGGAACAACTGTTTGGCTGAAATGATGTCAACTGAATATAAAACCATGTCTTGGAGGGGTGAAAAACCCAGCATGGGGATTATGCTGGGAGAACCATGTACCAGAATGATGTTGTCGGAATTCCCCAAATGGGGGAGGAAAGGAAGATTTGTCTGCATGCATGTTTTGATAGCCAGCTTGACAGGAGAGGTATTTTCTCCCCAGTGAGATATTTCTTTGCAGCCAGTTCTGTTTTGGATATGGCAAGTGCAAGAACAATATACCTCTCCTGTATTGGCTTGCACTTAATTCAAAATGGAAACTAAGACGGACGCCTTTTTCTCGGGAGCTCAAATTAAGTGTGTGGTGCCAGGGCAAGCGTGGGTTTGCATGCCCTCACTACAAAATACAAATGTCATCAGACATTTGGGAGTCTTCGTTCTCTCCCCCCCTCCCCTCCTTCCGTTTGGATTTGTTTCTTTATACACTGCGAGGATTTCATGTGTCATTCTTTCTAGTTAAAGAAAGCAGCTCCAGACTGACTTCTGACATGCCCTCTCCGATCACATCTATCAGTGCACTGCGCTGAGTATTAAATGAATGTCACCACCGCAGAGTCTGTCGGCCCTCTTTCTCCCACCCTCTCTCAAGTTTTAAATTTCCCCTGCAAGTGTAAAACTTAATGAAAGCCCTGGAGTATACAATAGCATTTTTTGAAAACAGGAATTTGTGACTGCTGTGAATCATCACTCACAGCAGGGACCCAGAAATGTGAATTGTGGGAGGAACAAGCGGAGCGCCCTTCTCTTTTTTACTGGGAATTTATTACAGGCGTGTCATTATTTACAATGCACCATTCACATCCTCTAAAGAGCCAATAAACTGGCTGCTGAATATGCATTCTGCTCTGTGGTTGAACACAGATGTTTCCAGCTAATATCCATTTCATTTAATTTCTTTTCTTCCCCCCTCCCCCCTCCTTTTTAACATAACATCTATCTTGCTATTTCTGTAGCAGCTGGGTAACTATTTGCCCGTCTTCTGTTTCAGAATTGCTCCTTTTGCTTATTATAGCTGGTGCCATTCATGTTGTGATGCTTAAAAGTCTGTTGGTATTTCACATTATTTAGCACAATTTTTTAACGGGTTCCAAATTCATCTGGTAAAACACACAGACAGACAGACAGATACACACACACACACACACACACACACACACACACACACACACAGCCTCTTGGCCTTTAGTGAAAGGGGGTGGCAACAAAGGTCTTAGGATAGACCCCACCTTTTTTTGCTCTAACAGTGCATGCAAAATAATATAAAATGTGGATATATTGTGCAAATATACAGTGATCAGAAATCAGCAGATTATTATTTTTTCAATAGCTGAAGTGCTATCTAATTCTGCTAAAAATCAACGTGGTTTTTTGTCATGGGTGGCAATGGGAGAAGATTGCTCCTACTAGGTGTTAGCTTGCTTCTCCGTACAAATTGGAAGTCAGCAGAAGAGATGTGATCTTACAGAAGCAAGTGATCTGCTTTTACACATAGTTCTGGAAAGCTTCAGATAATGAAGTGTTTGAGTAAGCTAGAACAGTGATGTCCCAGCTGTATGAACATGCAGGGAGGGAGGATAAATTTGACTCAGTTCACATTTAAAGGTGAAATTACAAATCCACACTTTTTTCTGCAACTATAAGCAAACCGAAGCACTATTTGGCATGTTACGAAACAATACACAGATGTACAAAAATGCATCTATTCGGATAAAGCCTGCATAGAAATGAATATATTAGTAGAAAAAGCACCATACAAAATTCCATTATATTAGTGGAAATAATTTTGCAAAAGATGTGGATATTAGGATAATATTAATTAAGACCTTATTTTCTTTGTAGAAATAAAATTGCAGACTGATGTGAAAATGTGGGGAACTGAATTTAAAACTGGGAAAAAAAATAGAAAGTGAGAAAAACCCAAACTGGCAACTTCACCCATTCCCATTAACTGGAACATGAAGCTATACAGCGTGTACGCAAGGGGTTGGTCCTGGGTAGAGCAGAACCCAGGAAATTTGAATAATCAGCAGTTTCAGATCAACATGCTTGGATTTTGGAAGGGGATATCGCCCAATGGCTGGGAACTGCAGGAAGGCAGAGTGCTGCTGATCTCATGTTCAGCTTGCTGGTTACCCACAGGCATCTGGTTGGCCAATATAGACCCTCCAAGTGTCCCTATTTTCCAGGGACAGTCCTGGATTTACAGAAGCCATCCCAGTTTCTGGTTTGATCTTCAATGTCCCACTTTTCCTTAGGTCCACAGTGGTGGCTAACCTTGGCACTCCAGATGTTTTGGGACTACAACTCCCATCATCCCTGACCACTGGTCCTGTTAGCTAGGGATGATGGGAGTTGTAGTTCCAAAACATCTGGAGTGCCAAGGTTAGCCACCACTGCCTTAGGATGTCCCTGTTTTCATCAGAGAAATGTTGGAGCGTATGGAGTTATGTGACCTCTGAGCCAATGAGATAAGTAACTATACAACCTTTAGAAGACATCTGAAGGCAACGCTGTATAGGAAAGTTTTTTTTAAATGTTTTATTATGTTTTTATATACGCTGGAAGTCACCCAGAGTGATGGATGGGGTATAAATGATAAAATTAGTACAGTGGTACCTTGCTTCCCGAACCAATAGGAAGCTGCGCCTTGGTTTTCGAACGGTTTTGGGAGTCGAACGGACCCCCGGAATGGATTAAGTTCGAGAACCAAGGTACCACTGTATTATTATGAAACAGAACGTCCATATTTTCACTGGAGAAATGTTGGAGGATGTGCCATTATGAAAACAGGATGCTGGGCTAGATGGACCATTGGTCTGATCCAACAGGCTTGTCTTACGTGGAGAAAAACGCTATCCCTGAGATGTTTCTTTTTCCTACTATACAAGGTTTGAATCAGAAAAGGGTGGGCGGCTGAAAGGGGACCTCAATGTAAAATGTAAATTGAAGCGCATGAAATAAATAGCAAGCAATCCAATCTTCTAATTTAAGCTACACCAGAGCAACAAGCTATTCAACAAATGTGTCCTTGCACCCATCCTTTACTATCATTGATCTCTCCCCCACTATGTTATCAAAATTTTTGGTTATCCAAGTGTTTTGGGTACCATACCTTAAGGGATAAATTCTGCATATATCCTGCGTTTTTTCCAGCGGGCATGGTTCTCCCATTCCTTTTCACTCTCACAACAACCCTGTGAGGTAGATTAGGCTGAGGGATAGTAACTGAACCATTGCCCTTCCCTCACTGTGTTCTGTTATTAGCACTTTTGTTGATCCAGATGTTTTGGGTACCCTACATTCCAGAATTAAAGAGAATTATAATATTGCCACATTTATATCCTGATCTTTCTCCAAGGTGTTCATGGTAGCAAACATGGTTCTCTCTCCTTTTTATCATCACAACAACCCTGCGATGCAGGTTGGGCTGAGCGACAGTGGCTGGGCAAAGATTGCCCAGCGAGCTCCATGGCTGAGTAGAGATTTGGAGCCTAGTTTCCCAAGTCTTAGTCTGACCCTCTAACCACTACACTGTGATATCCTAGATTGTCCTTCACTGATTTGTAGAATTGTTTTGTCTCAAAAGTTTGCCCACGACATTCCAATTGTAGCTTTAAAATGCATTTGCTCCACTTCAGTGGGTGTAAAGACAGCTTGATTCTTCCCCAAACAGCATGCCACAGAATGTATTCATTCTGTAAGAACTCCTGCTATGAACAAGATGTCCCTTCTTCTGCCCTACTCTGTCAGAGTACTGCTGCAAACCAATTTCCTGCTCCCTGGGTTGCCTAGAGTGGGCCCAGTTTAGATCTTCCTGCAGAAGTCAAAGTCATCAGAGCTCTCCTTGGATGCCGATCTCTTAATTCATGGAACTAATGATTTCAGAAGACATTATGCCGTAATGAACCAAGCAAATAATATAACACTTCTGATAATGCACTGAGATCCTTGTGTCGTTGATTCATATGTTCTATTATTACCAGGGAAGAAGAGAACTGAGCAGTTTTTGCATTTGCTGTTCGTGGTAATAATAATGTAGTGTCCAAATTAGTCTTAAGTCCCAATGAAATCAGGGACCTAATTGCCAAAGAATCTTGGCCTATCTTTGTTGAATCCACTGCATCAGCAAGACCTTAGGCTAGCACTCAGTGACATACTGAGGTGACAAAACTTTAACAGGCCTCCCTAACATATTAGTGTCCATTGGGTATTTCAGTGGAACTGCTTAGTTATAGATTTTAATAATGATAAATGACCAGGTGTGTGGGGAAATTAAATAGCGCACTCCTAACAATCCCCAAGACATTATATACATGATAATAAAAGTTTTAAAAGTCTCTTGGTTCCTGTCTTAATATATTGTAACAAGGTCTATGGGCTTGTGCAGCTCTGTCAAGGCGACATGTTCCATCTTTTTGGTGCTCTCTGAATTCTCCTCTGAATTCTTCTCTTGGGGCATGATTTGTGTTTTTCTTTTACTAACGCCCCCTCCCCTCAAGAAATATAGGGGCTCAAAAATGAAAGTAGAGCTACACCCCCAAATATTACAGCGCTCCATTTTAAGTCAACACAGTGGCAGATAGTAAAACTGTGGGAAGCTCCCAGTGACTTCATTATTGCTCACATACTGCATTGCACAATTAAAGGTTAGGTGGCAAGATATGTTTCTAAATCATTCCAAGAAACACAAACAGGACAAGAGCGGGGGCATAGGTTTGCTGCAGCCGTAATTAATTAGACTGTGCCAAAAAAGGGCGGGATATAAATGATGATATAAATAAACTCGTATCTCTGAGTTATTTCTGTTAACAGAGGTTCATGTGCAATTTATATAATCCATAACTGGCTGGGGGGAGCGGGCTTCATAGATGCCTATGTGGGGCAGTGATACCCATGGGCGTGCAGATGTCTTCTAAAGTTTTCTACGCAATCATTATAATATCCTTTCTAGGTTTGGCTGTGGGTCTCAGGTTTGGCTGTACTTACTCAGGTTTCTGTGCCCCACTCAAGTCTCTTGGTTCCTCTCTCACTATATTGTAGCATGCAATATATTGTAATACTGTAATATGTCAGCAGGCCAAGTAGGTGGCACTGTGGGTTAAACCACAGAGCCTAGGGCTTGCCGATAAGAAGGTCGGCAGTTCGAATCTCTGCGATGGGGTGAGCTCCCGTTGCTCAGTCCCTGCTCCTGCCCACCTAGCAGTTCGAAAGCACATCAAAGTGCAAGTAGATAAACAGGTACCGCTCTGCAGCGGGAAGGTAAACGGCGTTTCCGTGCGCTGCTCTGGTTCACCAAAAGCGGCTTAGCCATGCTGGCCACATGACCTGGAAGCTGTACGCCGGCTCCCTCGGCCAGTAAAGCGAGATGAGCGCTGCAACCCCAGAGTCGGACACGATTGGACCTAATGGTCAGGGGTCCCTTTAGCTTTACCAGAAGTGGGAGGCACAACACAGGGATGGTAACTTCTCCAGCTTTACCGTTTTTCATGTGGGACTCAAGCAGAGCACTGGCACTCATTTACCCTAACCCTTATCTGAGCATGCCAGTCTGAACAGTGTTGTTGTTGTTTAGTCGTGTCCGACTCTTCGTGACCCCATGGACCAGAGCACGCCAGGCACTCCTGTCTTCCTCTGCCTCCCGCAGTTTGGTCAGACTCATGTTGGTAGCTTCGAGAACACTGTCCAACCATCTCATCCTCTGTCGTCCCCTTCTCCTTGTGCCCTCCATCTTTCCCAACATCAGGGTCTTTTATAACATACCAAACAACAGAAATTAAAATGCTGTAACAAAAAAAAGGCAGGGGCAGAGGAAGGGAGGCAGCCAGAGCAGGGGGCTGGGGAGGCAATAAGAGACTGTACTGTTTTATTGCACTAATGCAAAAGCCTTGATAAACTATAGCTAAAAGAAAAGGAGACAAGCTCAACCCTGCAGCCACTGAATTCTGAAAGAAATCCTAAAATGCCTTCAGAATGAGGAAGAAAAGTGGAAGCCTCTTTTACAGAGGAAAGGAACTTTTGAGAAACTGGAGGATAGGTTTTGGCACAGCGCAAGTAACAACCTGGTTTGTCCATTTTTGCTATAACAGGGCTTTTCTCGGTGCCGAAGTTTGAACTTGGGCTCTTAGAATTAGAAAGGTTAAAACTGGTTCCTTTCCAAAGCACAGGGATTCCACAATATTCGTGTTCCTTATAGTCTGGATGATGCAGGAAATGCCTGTTGCGAGATTCTTGCCCTGTTTATTTTCCACTCAAAGCTCACTTTATTGATGCTTTGGTGTTTGTGCTGGTACCTCTATAGATAAATCAAACGTAGCATAAACATATAAGTGTGAGCACAAACATGCTTTCTTTAATAAAAAAAAACCACCCTTGTCACCAGATGAAGTGAAAATTAAACCACATAAAGGGGGGAAAGGCTGGTTCATCACCACCCCCACCTTCATAGATCTTCATTACATCACATTTGATTATATTCTTCCATAGAATTAGAGCATCAACAACACTTCGTATGAATGAGCTCTCGCTCATTTCATTCCTTGGGGCCAATAATGTTTAATAATAACTCCAAAGCACGCAGTTTAACCAGTACCCTCCAGCTTGTAAATTGTATCATTGCTCATAATTTACGGAAGAACAGTGGTGGCCGGAAGGTGAGGGTGGGCTGGGAAGTGAATGTCTTTGCTTCTGTAGCTTTGCCCTGTGTGTGTGTGCCATATACACCAAGGTCAATAGACTGGGATGCAGTTATCTCGCTGTCTCTTTGAAGCAGGACTGCCAGGCGGAAACCCTAATTAAACCCAGGGTGTGAATCCCTGGGGGTCCATGACAGAAGGCTGTGCTTGCTAATCCACTACCACAATCAGTGCCACGTGACTAGATTCTTCTGGCAGCTGTATACAAAGACCTGCCTTTGCAATTCTGAGCATTTGGGTTACACTGTTGTGGCACTTGTCGTTTAGCTGCAGGTAGGAGTGTCAGAATACCCGTTAAGGGGTTCTTGTGGTTATTTGATGCACTGGCTCATTAAGAGCCTCTGCAGAGACAGACTATGGGGGGGGGGCATTGCCGAGAAAATAAGACATAGATCGGCATCAAATTTGAATATAAATATATATGAATGAATGAAATGATTTGCTGTCCTTTAAATCAGGGATGGGGCACCTCAGAATGCGGCCCTCCAAGCTTTTTTGCCTGGCCCTCAGATTTCTTCCCAGGCATCCCTCCTCCCCAGCCATACCCGCTACTGGGCTTGCTTTCAAAGTGGCTGGAATGTGTCCTTGAACTCTGGCTTCCCTGAGTGGAAAATACAGAGGCATGTGCACAGGGCTGGCCCAAGGCATTTTGGTACCTGAGGCAAACCACAAAATGGCGCTGCCTTCCCCTCCCCACCCCCGGCCAGGAAAGAAGGAATGAGTGAAGATCTACATCAGGAACAAGGGGGAAATAAAAACCTACACCGGGAGCAAGGGTGGGGTGGGGGAGACCAGCAGCGCCTTCTGTTCACAAAGAGGCCATTGTAGAGTGGCATGGAGGGGGGCTGCCAAGGAGGCGGCAGATCTGGCCTCCAAGCAGCTCACTGCAGCTGCCGCTACCACTGCAGCAACAGCAACGGCGGCAGCAGCGGGTGATGCATTCCTTGGAGGCCAGATCTGCTGCCTCTGTAGATCCTGTTACCTGAGGTGGTTGCTTCACCTTGGCTCAAGGGTGGGCCTGTGTGTTGAAACTAGCTTACTGCACCAAGGTGAAATTTGCATTAGCTGCTCTGTCCACTTTCCCCTCTAGCTCTGCCCAGCACTTGCATGTGGCCCCCGGAAGATTTTCCAGAAGTGCATGTGGCCCTTGGACTGAAAAATGTCCCTCACACCTGCTTAAGAAAGACAATGCATATTGGGGGTGCCTGTGACCAGGTGATAGGTGTGCCTGCTCAGTCTGCTGTCCAGAGTTGAGGGACAGATTCAAGGCCCTTGCTTTCCCTCCTTATTGTTCAAATGGAAGACTGTCCTGTAAAGGACACTAGACTAACTCTAGACTAACAGGAGCAAGAGAGAGAGAGAGAGAGAGAGAGAGAGAGAGAGAGAGAGAGAGAGAGAAGGGAATGCATAGATGCAGATTTTGAGTTGAAGAGTTAATGTTCAGTATCCCTAAACCAAGACATTGCCTCTTCTTCCTTCTTTTATTCACAAAGAGGGAGGCACGCTGGAAGCAACAGCACAAATATAACAGGAACAGCTTGTGAAAAATCAGTTTTAATAAAGCCCCAGCGCTAACCTCAGAAACGTGAGTATTTATACTATTGACTTGTGTATGAGGTTATTTGTTAAGGAAAAAATTGTCTACTCTTGTCTTAAGACCTGAGGAAAAAAAATAACTGAAATTAGAGAAACCGGAGATATAAACGCAGTGAGTAGAATGGAGCAAAATACCTCTGGGGTGTTCATCTGCCATAGTAGTCATTTCATATCTCATCTGTTATATGAATGTGATAGCTCCTTCTCTTTTTGATAGTATCATTATGTAGACTCTGCAGATTCAATTCCATTTACAAGTCAATGGTGTGAGATTTTATGACAATTCTTTTTACTGAGTTGATTCTGTATGATCTTCTGCAGCACATATATATATACACGCACGCGCACACACCCCAAATAGGTTGGCAGCTTTTTAAGGGCTTTACTAAGGTGTGTGCTGGATACAGCAAACCTTTTTCTTTTTAGGCAAAGTCACCTACTCCTTTTCTGGGACAAATATACACCCCGATAGTTATTGATTCTAGCCACTAAAAAAGCAAAGTAACATACAGATTCGAACTCATCCCCTTGCCCAGGACTAGTAACAATCCCTTTCAGACAAACAGCTTGCTAGAATCGCTTCTCAGCTTGATCTGCGGCACCTAGGTATATGCTGCTAAAATAATGTTTGCAGAGTTTTTATGTTCAGTGTTGATGATGAGAAGGCTGTATTGTGAAAGAATTGTGCTGGGACATCAGAAAGTAAACATTTAAGAACAGGTGTGTTATTTACACAAAACTCTGTGTATGTGTGTATAAATGTGCATAGGAGCCAACTTCTAGGGGCTGAGGTCACTTTGCACACACCCCCATAAAATATTTGAAAGGCATTGCCATTCAAATGGTGTGCCTGCCTGCCATGTCTTGTGATCAATTAGGTGGGGTGGGACTTACCTGGGCCCACCTATGTTTTATTTAAGTTGGCACCCCTGATCTTTAAGTGCATAATTATTCCCACAGAGAACAATCAACAATGCCTCATGGAAACAGATGAAGACATTGATTATTGCTTGCATTTGTCCATCCCTGACCATTTGTGAAGTTGTTGGGAGGTAAAGCTCATCCACAATTCTGTTTGTGCTGCAATTCCTAGGCAAGGGTCCTTGATTTGTAGACGTGGGCCCAGTTGGCATTTGTTCCAATTCAGCAGGAAACAGTGGGTTTTCCCAGGGGAAATGGTTGGACAACCCCCCAACAAACAAACAAAAAACCTGCTGAGACCCGTGCCTACAATTCATGGACCTGTGCCTAGAAATCACAGCATAAACAGAAGTGTGGATGGGCACAGGAGAGGCTCAGATTCCCCATTTCTCTCCTGTAGGTCAGGCTCGCTCTTCTTTTGACACCTTCTGTCTTTATTCCAAGGAACAGAATCAAGGCACTACCAGAAAAGACAAAAGGAGATAAGTTAATGGAGAATTAGGAATGGATGGCAAGTTGCAGTAGCCATAGGAGAAGCGCAAACATCCATCTATCTTCCCAAGGCTTTGAATGTTTAGACTTGGAGTTTCTAAGTAGAAAGGGTACTTCCCAAAAAATTTTTTGCACACTCACAAGGACTAGAAGGTTGTTGGTAAATGCCAAAGTTGCAAGCTACAGTGGTTGTGGTATTTTCTGCATAGCTAGCCTAATCATCACAGGTCATAAAATGCTGATTTATTATCATGTAGTTCTACATAGCACCCACCTTCAAACAATACACCTACATCATTTCTTTTGACTTTGCATATGGAATAATTCTTTTTGCTTTGTTTTATAGTATTGTTTCCTGGATTTCGTCTCCTTTTCAGAGGTCATTCCAACATGGATTATGTGCTGCAACACAACATTTTAAGTCATCAGCACTTTAGCTTAACTAATGCTTTAGAGTTACAGAGGGTTCCCTGCACCTGCTTAAGTAGATAAATGAATAGCAGCCATAAAGTAATTTAATAAATGTAATGAGAAATGCTTGCTTGATTTTTTTCAAATCATGTGTCACTCTGATATACAGAGCTGGCTATTCTTCTTCCTTTGTGCATATATAATATATATGGTCCATGGCAGGCCAGCATTCCTACAGGGCAAGTGCCTGTTGGCTAGATTTCTATGCTGTGCCTGAAGTGTTTGGAAACTTGAAGCTTTGCAGGGAAAAAAAATGGCCCTCTGAGCTGCAAGATTACTGTTGACAGGGAGAAACTGTTTATTTGTGTTTGATTATATTTAACACCAGAGTCTCCTGTCTACTCACTCATTCAGTACTGGCTCTTGGTCCCTGCTTTTGTTGTTGTTTAAGTCTTCTGGGATTTTATGATGCTCTTCATCACTGAGGTAGGATGGCTATCAGTGGAAAGAAAGAAGAAAGGATAACATGTCCTCCCTCCTGCTTCAAAAATGGAGATGTTGCAGCATGCACCATCATTATTTATCATCTACTTAGATTTTTCACTCTCTAGGTGACCACTACCTCCCTTTTCCTGATTCCCTCCATCCAAATAGGTTCCATAAGAATAGGGAGTTTAAGGGCTTCCACTGGAAAACACCTCCCTCCAAGTAGGGATGGTCAAATCTTTTGATTCCAGTTTCTCTCAGGTTCTCGTTTTCCAGTCTCTCCATTTCCACATCAATTCATGATCATTATTCTTTTAAAGCACCCCAATGAAAATATACCAGCATTTTAGTGCAAATTTCTTCTTGATATACACATGGTTGTTGGAAAACAAAGAATTGGGGGAGCACTGTAAGTATGCTCCCAATTCTTTCCTTTCTTCTTTTACAGACTGGCTGGAACTCAGGTCTTTTACCACAAAGGACAGTCCCTGCCAAAAGCAGGTTTTGCAGCCACTGTTGATCAGCTGGCCAACAATGGCTGGAATTCCTACTCTGGTGGGGATCAGCTCCCATCAGGAGCTCTCAAGTGGGCCCAATTCCAGAGGGCTTCCATTTGCAACGCCAGATTTTGGGTGGTGCAGGCAGTTCCCCCGCACAGGGCACCGAGCTGAGGGGGTGCAACGTTGAGAAGATCCATAATTGAGAAGATCCATTTGGGGGCACCAAATTTGGGGCTTACCCAGGGTGCCATGCTACCAAAGATAACCAGAGTCTGCCCCTGCCATTTGTGACCCGCTTTGAGTTTGTTTGCTTTTACAATCAAGTAATATATAAATGTTGTCTGTACCTCGGCCCTGCATATGGCCTGCTACCCACTCTGCATGTGGACAAAAGGGGGTGGTATAGCAAATCTGATCTGGCTGGCAGTCAAACCACCCAGATCAACTGTTGCGGCTGCTACAGTATTTACACAAAGAGCACAAGACTGTCAATACATAAACTTGGCTAAGTATGCCCTGTGTCTGAGGCTCAGCCAATCAGTGCTTATGGAAGGATGCAGTGTCCCATTTTGTGAAATATCACCCCTACCCCTCTCTCTGCTAGTGCATTCCAGAATACTTACTAATATAGTCAAGGAATAAAAGGAAGGAGTGCATGAGTCAGCTTTCACATTTTCAATGGATTGCACTCCATGTCCCTCTCAGGTTAATGACAGATAACAAACCTTGGCCCGAGGGCAGTAGGACTCTTATTGCTTCTGGCAGTAGTGGTAACTAAGGCTGGAAATTCTCTTGTCACTTCCAATCTGACCTGAACATTAAGACAGAATGAGGAAGGTAGGCTAGGATGATAGATAGAGACTCAAAAGATCAGGGGGAATTTCTTGGCAACACTATAGGTTCCTAGTCAGGAAAATGGCAGTCATTTCCCCCCTTAAACAAACTCCTTATTTGGGATCAAACTGATAATAGGTTTCAGTTCAGAGCAAACTTACTGGAATCAGTGAGATCTCTCTGAACTTTTGGGCTGAATTCTCACGACCACATTTTTGTCAGTTATCTGCTGATGGAGAAGATCTTACACTGGAGACTTCAGACAGCTGCTGCCAGTCAGAGTGAACTGTTCTAGGCTTGATTGTGCCCAGGACCGGTGCTGGCAATTTTGGCGCCCTAGGCGAGGGGGCGGGCCACGTGATGTCATTGCGTATGACGCACGTTGCGGAGCAGTGCCCCGCCCCCTGCCCAGCCGGGCGCCCCTGCCGCCGCAGTTTGCTTGCTCCACCGCTGGTTGGGGCGGCGGCGGGCAGGCTGGCCAGCGCCCCTCCATTTTGGCACCCTCGCCACCGTGGTTTTCGCCAAAACCTGCTTGCTCCGCCGCTGGTTGGGGCGGCGGCGGGCAGGCTGGCCAGCGCCCCCTCCATTTTGGCGCCCTAGGCAATTGCCTAGTTCGCCTATGGACGCACCGGCCCTGATTGTACCAGGTTAGGTTTTAAGCCCTGAGCAGACATCTCCACTGCAGAATGCATGAATATTACAGAGAACTTATATAAGATAAAATTTAATAGCAAGCTTCTCTCGTAGAACTACGGGTATAAAATCTCCAGTCATTGTGGGCACCGAAATCCTTTTTGGATTGCATTTAAATCAACATTCTTATGACACTTTGAAGATGAACAGATTTATTGTGGCATAAGCTTTTGTGGACTACAGTCTACTTTGTCAGATGCATGTCACTGTGGGTGCTAGTCCATACAAGCTTATGCCACAATAAATCTGTTTGTCTTTCAGCTACAACGAGATTCTTTGTTGTTTATGCTGCAACAGATTAAAATGGCTATCTGCCTGCGGGTTGTATTTTGAATCTCACAAATGCAGTCAAGATCCTATATACTAATAGTGAACTCATTATCCAAGTGTGGATCTTTATGTAGCCATAATGGTACCATCCATGTACAAGAAGAAGATGTCAGCAGACTTGGGAGAATCTGAATAATAATAATAATAATAATAATAATAATAATAATAATAATAATAATAAACCTTTGGGGGGAAATGACAATGTGGATTGAGTATGCTTAGTGTTTGAAGTGTGAAAACCTGTAGGTGTTTACTGTTACATGTGAGTAATTCTAGGAGTGTACAGCTCAACAACTTTTATATGCAAGTAAACAGTTTGAACACTTATTGAGCATAACATTTGAACACCCTTATGGAGAAGCCTACATGAGTACAGCTGGCTCACCCTCCAGATCTTTGCTGAACACACATGTCAGAGGGCCAGAATCTGGTGCATGTGCATATGGTTGGGGCCAGTGCCAACTTATTCACACATTAGCTTCATATAATACATGGAAGGGACTGGTGTTTTTCCACCACATCACAGGGCAGGCAACATTCCAGTCTCTAGCTTTGGTCCATGGCTACCTACGATGAGTACATAGAAACATAGGATTCTGCCTTAAACTAAGTTAGTGTGAATCCATCTAGCTCAGTATTGTGTATACTTGGAGGCAGCCAGCTGGGCTGTGTGGCTGCATTGCTCTTTCGCTTTCCAAATGCGACACATCGCTGCCACTTAACCAAGAGGGGGCAGGACAAAGCAGCAGTGTGGGCACTGCGGCAGAGCCAATGTGATACTCCTGAGACTACATCCACACTGAGCCTGCGTCCTGACAGCCTACTGCTCCCTTCCCTCTTCCCCTCTCTCTCTCGGTAAACTGTACCATTCAGGAGACAAGAGAGCAATACAGCCTCACCTGCACAGGCACCTTGCCACTATTTGTTGTTGGCACCTGTCTCTCTTGGGAGACAATTAAGGAATGCACCTCTGGGGGTGAAGTCAAACTGCCGGAAGGTTGCAGTGCCTGCTGCCGCTGTAGAGGCTGATATGGGAGAGACATGTTTAGCTGCAACTGGGACAGATGAAGGTGTCTGGTTATGCCGCTGCAGATGCACCATGGTGTTCCTTCTCTCTGCGCTCCTCCCGGCAGTCATTCCTCCTCTGGTCACTGCTATGGATACATGACCAGACCATTTGTCTCCAGGCACTGCAGTAATCTGCAAGGGATTTACAAAGGGCAGGGCTGATGTTGCCTTAACACTATTTCAATAAATACATTACACTGTAGGCTTTCACAGCTGTGTGGTATAGTCTCACTGCTACCACATTCCTGACAACTTCTGTTCCTCCAGAGCCCAATCCCCTTCCTTTTCTTTGAGACCTCCATCCTCTCTCATTCTCTCTCTCTCTCAATTCTCCAGCAACCTAAACATATAAAACTCCTTTGCAAGCGCCACACTTGCAGTTTTACAAGCAAAGTCTCCAGGTACATCCACATGAGAACATCCAGCTGCTGGGTGGAATTTGTATACAGGGGCAAGATCAAAGGTTGGGGAAAGCCCCCAAGCGATGCTGCAAATGGTTTGAAAAACAGCACTTCCCCCAAATCCATCCTGCTCCCACTGTCAACGGGCTGCATGTTTTCAGTCATCCGATGGGCCTTCCATCCCTCCCGGCATTGACCTCGGTAAGTCTGCCAGAAGGAAGGCAGAGAATTAAAGGGAGCAGAGGGAGATGAGCAGCAAGTGGTATATATTAGAGAGAGGTACAGCAGGCATCTTGTATTTTGACAGCACAGTGACATTATGTATATATAGCCTCATCTCTGTGCAGGTGTCTGCTAGAACAGCTACTGTAACCATGATGTGAAATATTCAGTGACTCACTGCGGATAACCTTTTAATTTAGAGTAATAATCTGGTGACAAGACAAACAATGTTAAGTTGTGTCAACTTGCGAGGAAAAACATAAAACAAAAATACCTCTGGCATCCTAGAGCTGGAGGCGATACACATGGGATTGGGGGGGGGTGTTTTTGGATAGACACGGGCTGGAAAGAACCTAGTAGGGTCCCAGACAGCCCTTGCAGAGAATTCTAGTAGTAAAGTGGAGCATGCAGTCATTAACAACAACACTTGGCACTATTCTAAAATGGCCAAAACTGGAATGAGAATACTTTGTCCAACATATTTTGCATGGACTAGAGTGACAACTTAGATGGGGAGATTAACAGAGACTGGACAGCTTTGTTGTCCCTGCCAAAAGGTGTTCTGGAGGAAAGTAGTAGATGATAATAAAGTACACTCTTTTTAAAAGTGGGGTTTTGTTCACAATGTGTGGTAGTCAATGCTAATCCTACTGAGAATAGACTCACTGAAGTTAATAAACATGGCTAACTTAGATTCAGGTAGGTAGCCATGCTGGTCTGATGCAGTCAATATATATATATATAAATTGTCCAGTAGCACCTTAGAGACCAACTAAGTTTGTTCTTGGTATAAGGTTTCGTGTGCCTCTGAAGAAGTGTGAATGCACATGAAAGCTTATACCAAGAACAAACTTAGTTGGTCTCTAAGGAGCTACTGGATATTTTTATATCTATCTATATATATATTTAGATGGCTAACTTAGGTTCATTAATTTGTATAGGTCTACTATGAGTAGGTCTTACTTGAACACAATCAATAGTTACCATAAGCAACTTAAAAACAAAATATAAAGTAAGTCTGATGCAGTTGTTCACCTCTTGCCAGGAAAAAGAAGTCTGGTTCAAGACTTCTACTGGATGCCCCATTCCTGATCAAAACAATATGGTACAAGGAAATGCACAAAGAAACAGACTAGGGTCTACTTAATACATTCAATTCTTGATGTCTGAAATAACGGCTACTCCAAGTGATGTCAGAGTCAGGCCTTGTAAGTTTGGTGCCTGGGGCAATGGAGAAGAAAACACATCTGCTCTCAGACATTTCATGTTTTCCATTTCTCAACATTTATATACTGTTTGATTGTAAAAAGAACCCAACAACCTCAAAGCTGTTTTCAGAAGCTGACTCTTACCACTTTTTTCATATATATTGAATATTTTATTAATATCATTACTATGCAAATATCACAAAATAGCAAAACAATAATATACAGAACTACAGTTTGATTACACTGCTCCCTTAAATTCCATTTCTTTTCTAAACTTGGCATAAATAAATATACTAATCATTTCTAAAGCTTATTAACTCTCATATATACTTCAATGATCACATCATTCTTTGTTAATTTAATCAAATTAATAGTCCGTAAAAGGGGATCCTGACTATGATATCTAAAACAGTTCTCAAAATAGTTCAATCAAACTCATTTGTCTCCTCTGTCTCTATTTTAATCCAATGCATTTATTTTGAGGATTTAACCAACATTCAACATTTTATTTCCTAGTACTCTGTTCTTGGTATTTCTGCTTTAAAAAACATAAAAAATCTAGTGCTGGGCAACTGATAATTAACTAATTCTTTTTCCATTTCTTATCCAATTCCCTCCATATATCCCAGTAAAATCATGATAGGGTCCTAGCTGAACATCTATTTTCTTAATCTTCTTTTATAACTGATTCCAAAAATTTATCTTACTATAATTCTGACCATGGTTCAGCATCCCCTATAGACCCAGAGAGCATCAGGCTAGCTTTGGCCCCAAGTGCACACACAGTTTTGGCCCCAAACTGCTTTCCAAGGCATGTTCACCACTCAAGTTTGCTTAACAATGCAGTTCGACAGAAATTCTCCTCCGTCCATGCATGGTAACTGCACAAATCTTTATGGCAATATGCCTGTAGTATTAAAAGCTCTGGAGAAAGCAACTGCAAAAGAGAGGGACCATTCTTTCCAGGCTCTTTTTTGTAGGGTACCAGCAACAGGAAGATGACTGCATCCCAGTTTATATGGACCACTATCAAACACATAACAGCACAGCTGAACCTGGAGGGGTGGGGCTCAAGAGAAATTAGATAAAAGCCCTCAAAAGCACATGCACTTTGGAAATCATTACTCTTCCGTTATAACCTCAGAGGCTGATAAATAACTTCAGCATCTAGGATTCCTCTCACCCCATTCTGATTTGTCTCTTTGGTCCAGTTAGATGTTACTTTTATTGGGTTCAGCAGACAGAAGAATCACTTTATCAGATTTGTGCAGCAAATTGAATACCAGATATTACGAAGTTGAGAATTGTGTGTCAGATATTTGAATGTAACATTATTAATAAATATTTGGAGGTGTGAGTGATGTTTCTGTCTGCTGTGCTGGATGAAAAAGTAACTTCTAAACTGTTCATCCAGTTAATCCTTAGATAAAGCAGTTACTGCACCCCCCCCCACTATTATTTCCTACCTTGTCTTAAGTTATTAAGTAATTGGTTGGTGTGAGATAGGATTATCTATAATAACTGAATGATGATGTCAGTTTTGCATGTCATACCCTCCAACATATCTTCAATGAAAATAGGGTCGTCCCATTCCATAACGAAAATTTTGCTATTTATACCCCACAGATTTTACTGGGTTGCCCCAGGCACTCTGGGCAGCTTTCAACATATATAAAAACATAATAAAACATTAAACATTTTTTTTAAAAAAACCTTCCCTATACAGGATTGCCTTCAGATGGCTTGGGGGTCAGATAACTTCATACCCTCCAACATTTATCCGATGAAAATAGGGACATCCTAAGGAAAAGCGGGACATTCTAAGATCAAATCAGAAACCAGGGTGGCTTTTCTAAATCAGGGATGTCCCTGGCAAATAGGGACACTTGGAGCATCACGCATGTTGAAACAGCCAAGTTATAACATATGTTGAACCTATAAACTAACTGTTTCTGTTTCCAGAAATCTTTGAACTATACAAGGCAAATCCATGTGAAGTTTCCTTTGTAATCAATACAGGACTTTCTTGGATGCTGTTGGATGTGCAGGTGTTTGGAGAATGTGGTGGCAGCACAAAGCTAGACCCAGTGATGTCACCCTCTGCAAGCAGGGGAAGATTTAGGGGAACGCGATTCGTTCCCTTGCAATGGGTGCTGAGCCAAGAGGACGCCAAAGGGGACACTGCAGCAACGACTTATAATAGAGCAAGAGAGGCTGGGAGCGCTGAATTTTGGTGGCGCACAGTGTGCCACTGAAATTTGAGATACCTAGGTCCACCACAAGTTCTTTCAACGAGTGCTGGATTTCTCAACCCCCTTATATTGTCTTTTACAGTGGTCTGACTGTTGAAACCAAGTACCCTGTGCATTGTATATTGATGAGAGCGCTGCGAATTCCGTTGCAGATTTGTAAGCCGTGCCCCGAAATTGGGTAGAAGGAATGGCTCTTAAACCAAGTTGAGTCTATAGTGCAGATACATCTTTATTGTCGATAATGGAATGCCTTGCACTGCCAAGCCTTTATTTTCATATAGCCAGCAATGACAGGTGTGCAAACATTTGGAAGATTTTAGTGTTAAGACGGAAATAAAAGCCACTGTAATCAGTGGAGGATTTCAATGCCAGAAGAGGAAATTATACCATAGTTCGATGTGTGCATGTGTCAGAGAGCAGGGAAGAGGGAGAGTGTGTGCACAATGGCCAGGACCAGAATGTTGCAAGCTGAATGGCAGTGTGTCGGATTTGATTTGAACTAATTGATGATGGTGGCTCAGGACTTGCCCCTGACACCATTGGGACACAGCTCTGCAATCTGCTTCTGCCTGATGCAAACTCATTTTTCTTTCTTTGGCTGATGTTTTGGCTGCCAGCGGGCCGGCCAGTTTATATACCTCAGCGGCACCGTGTGATTAACAGGCCTGGGCACAAAGGTTTCTGGCACACTGTCCAAGCTTGTGCAGCCTGCATGGCACTGCACTCCTGTGGCCCTCCATGAAAGCTGCTGAGATGTGCAAGCAAACTCCTAAGCACAACAGCATAGAGACAGAACCCCAAATACGAAGTCTGAAGAGGAAGGCATTATAAATAGAAGGAAAGACATTCTGGATCAGACCAAAGGCCAATATGGTCGAATATCCTGTTTCTCACACCTGCCAAGCAGATGCCAATGGGAATATCACAAGTAGGTCATGAGCACAGCAGCCCTTTCCGGCTGGCAGAGGGTCATGTCCTGTGAGAGAGATTTTGGGCCCTGGGAAAAGTGCTACTCACTCATGGAACCAAATGCTCACTTTTTGACACAATCACTCCCTGTCATCTCTTTCCATAGCCATCTTGAAATCCATAACATACTGAGGTGGGAGGATGATTGCTTTTGTTAGTTACTATGGTAAGAATTTTTGTGTTTTTATACTATAAACTGCCCTGCGATCCTCAGCATGGTATATAAATTTTAATAATGATAATGTTGATGAATATTTCTCCTGGGCCTTTTCAGTGCTGACTCCTTACATGTAGGACTCCCTCTCTACTGAGGTATGTTTGGCCCCAACTCTTTTTAGCTTTAGGAATTTGGTTAAGACACACTTTTTCCACGGGCATTTGGAGGAAAAGGGACATGACAAGACATAACAGCTATGTGATAATAATATGCAAGTGGCTGTGTTGTTATTTTTAAGGACTGTGTTATTTTATGGATTTTATGTATTCTTCATATCTTATTTTATTTTGTTTTAAACCACCCACTGCAAAGGGTGGGAACAAATATATACCATTTCTCTGCCTTTAGCCTTTGAAAAAGAGAAAGGATAGCATGGAAACAGCCAAGCCACCAGGCGTCACAGTGGCAAGATTAACTGTGAGAAGAAATCTGAGAATATTTCACGTACCCTTTCAAAGATCTGACCAGGAGTTTGTGGCATGTGGGGCCCCTGGCATCAGGCTATGTAAAGTGTGTCTGGCTTGAGATGGTTAGGCATGCTTGTGACATGTAAAGAAAATGTGGATTTCACACGTGCTTTTAAATGTTTGGGTTGTGAGCGCTAAGGACCTTGTCGGTTTTCTATAACGGCGGACAGACAGTTTGAGGGGACCTGGCTAGCCACGGGAGACCTGAAACAGAAGATGGCTTCAAATCCTTGCAATGTATGACCAATAGGTTTCACAGAAGTTCAGCCAATGCTCTGGACATAAATGGAAACATTCAAGCTGTCCCTAGGAGACAGTAAATGCCTACGATGAAAACAACTAGCCATCAAACAATTTATCTAACTGAGCTTTAACGGCCATAATTCAGCAAACTTATTAAGACACCTATCCAGTCGTCCACTTAATAGAACTACTCTAGAAAATTCCCATCCACTGAAGTTGAATGAGAATGAGTGCATTATAACTTACATTACTGCCAGCCTAGCAGATGAAGCAAGCGAAGATGAAACTGGGACCATTATAATATAGTGATCTTGTTGCAATTTTTTTTTTCGCCTATCAGAAACCGCACATAACTTTTGGAGATGCAAATTTGTAAAATGTCGTGGCTTTATGTATTTCATTTTTGACGTCTACTTTCCTTTTTAAGAATGGATGTTGCCTAATTATGCAGTGCAGCTTTGCATGAGGAAAATATACTAAGTGTGCATTAAACAGACAACTTGAAATAATGGCACTTGTGCTAAGAAGTGTATTTTCTGGCAAGCCACTAATTTATAATAGCCATAGATATATGCATTAGTGTATGAAATACTTGTCTTTATTTATTGATTTGGAGGCGCAGGGTTATATTTTTGAATGTGTCTTCTTTATTAGGTCTTGTTTCTATCTCCAATGGGCCTGGATATATTTCATGTGTTAGGGGATTCACAGCACCTAAATGATGGTCAGCGAGAGTAATTATATTCTATATAAGATCACAGAAAATGGTGTCAATTTTAAAAACATGTTAAATAAGTAGAATTCTTAAAGCCCATAAACTCCCTTTCCCCATACAATTTCCTGCATGAGTTTCAAGGGTTTTTCTCCTTCTCTTAGCGTGCACATTGAAGGTAAAAAGAATGATATTAAATGACCAAATTTACTGTGTTCTTACTGCATAAACCACTACGCTGGATCTTCCTGAGCCAATTTAATTTTTAGCTTTATTCGTGGCTTAATGCAATGTTTTAGTTCATTGCGCTTTTTGGATGTGCAGAAGCAAAGATAATGTGTTACACTACATTCATTTAATGTTTCATCAGACTTTTCTGGTGTATCTACCTTTTGGTTATTTTAAAATGTTTCATCCTTATCACTTCAGTCATGAAATGTAGATTCATTAAATTACTGTGCTGGGCTAAGCTCAGTGCAGAAGCCTTGTTTAAAATGAAGCACTGATTCATTCATGAAGACAATGATATATATATATATATATATATATATATATATATATATGTGTGTGTGTGTGTGTGTGTGTGTGTGTGTGCGCGCGCGCGCATTCCTTGAGAATTAGGCCTTTCCTTTTAACAGTAGTTCTCAAACCACATGTACAAATGCACACACGGACTTGTTACTAAACATGCATAACACACACAGTAATGTGTTTCAGCTGAAAAACAGCACCAACATTTTTAAAAATGTTTTTTTTTTAAACTTTCTTTATTATAAGTAAATGGAATGGATATCCTTTTCCTGTTTTGTTCAGGTTCAGCTTCTTCCATTTCTGATGTTGCTCACTGATGGTTCTAGGAAAAGAACAAATAATCATAATTTTGGCTATATATATATATATATATATATATATATATATATATATATAGTCACAGGATTGCACACCTTTAGCTTGTTGACTCAAAAACAGTGTCTATGAAGAGTTAGTAACTAGGATGTCCACTGAGACAGTGACCTGTTCCTGCTTGAAGCAAAATGATTGCATGTCACTGTCAGAATAAGTGAAGCACATGCTCTGATCTTCTATTGGATTAGAAAATGCAATAGATCTGGCTGAATAGTGCTAAGGCTGAAGTGGTTTAAGACAGTGGGGATCATTCATATTTAGTTATTTGTTTCATGTGGCATATTGCAAAATGTCAGAAAAGAACTGGCATAGAGAGGCACCTGAGATTGCGCACTGTGTTTTGCGGCAGCCTTTGGTAAACCACTGTCACTTGGTGTCACCTGACAAATGGAGGGCATTTGGACACCATCGAGTCCTGGCCCAGTCACTCAAGCTGTGGAAACTATTGCAAATGGCTCACTTCTATTAATTAAGCTGAGAGTATTTTTTTTAAAAAAAAACTAGGTAAAAGCTAGTTAGTTCCTTATTAAAAATGTTTAAATGACTATCTTTCTGTTAAATTATATTAATTAGTATCTTTCAGCTTAATAAATAAATAAATAAATACGCAGAACATACTTTTTAAAAGTGCAATGTTTCCTGTAGTTTTCAGTGGTTCCTTCCACACTCACTTTGATGAGCAAGACTACAAAGCAGAATCCTCCACCATCAGTCTATCTATTTGCCCACAGCACCTTAAGCAATGCTTTCAGGAACCTCTGTTTCCACAAACCTTCTTTGCCTCAATACTTTTGCATTCTTGCTTTCCTTTCTCTCAAGCCCAATGCCTGCTTTTATGCTTCTCTTCTGCCCACATCCAGTTTCTCTGTGCTCCTAATCTGGGTCCCAGATTTATCTCCGCTCTAGATCACCTTTCACCCTACACAGGATATTTATTTCTGGTCCTGATCATCAAAATGCTGCTCATGTGGTGAGCTGAAGAGTGGTGTGCTAATTTTGTGGGCAGTAAATATTAATAGGACTTCAAAAGCAATCTATAGACATAGTCAAATATTTGGGGTGTTTCCACACAAGGATGGCTATGTATGCATCACCAGAAGACAGGACAGAGGAGGACACAGGTTTGCATACAATTTAATAATGCTAATTCCTATGTGCTAGTGCACATTCATAAGCAATTTGCCATAATTTAATGATGAATACAGTACTTGTCCCCCTTCATGGACCACTGCCTTGTTGTGGCGAAGGGGCTTGAAGCTATGAGCTATGCCGTGCGGGGCCACCCAAGACCCACCCAAGGTCATAGCTGAGAGTTTAGACTAAATGTGATCCACCTGGAGAAGGAACTGGCAAACCACTTTAGTATTTTGCCAAGAAAACTCCATGGACATAAAAAGGAGAAGCTTTGAGAAGAAAGTGGGAATTTCCAAGGCATGCTCTGGTTCATGGGGTTCACGGAGAGTCGAACACGACTAAGACGACTAAACAACAACAGCAACAACAGCAGTACTTGTCACCATGGTGGGGAAGACTATGGCCAGGTGTCTCTATGTGCCTGCTCAGTCTGCAGTGGTAACTGTCCATGGAACAACTTCATTCCCCCCTTCTTTGGGTTCTCTATCTTTAAACTAGACTTGGGCTGGACAGCTCTGCAAACAGATGGCACATTCAAACAGAGGACTGGCCTCTTTAATGTGAGACACACAGGCCCCTTGTTTTACATGTCACTGGAGAGAATGCTTAGAATGGTCTCACATTATTTTCATCCCAAGTGAATACTTTTAATGCAGGACAGGAAGCAGCAGAAAGCATAGAGTTGAATTCTGGCCGCTATTTGTTGCGCATATATTGAAGGCTGGTTCAGTGTAGTGACTAAGCGGCCAACATGGCAATCCAAACCCAAGGCCGAGGAGGAGCAGAGTGATGCAAAGCCCTATCTGCTTTTGCCAGCCAGGTTGGAAGGTGGGTGAGGGCTCCGAGCAATGGATAAAGAAGTTTGAATCTTAGTCCCCATGAAGATAGAACCCTCTGTTTGAAAGTCTGCACAGTCCAAGTCTGGTCTAAAGTTTAAAAAAATAAGTATAGGAAGGAAGAGCTTGAGGTCTGAAGGTGCCCATTATGAGTGGATAGCAAACTGAGCGTGCACATCTGGTCACAATTGTCCCCTTTACATTGTGATGGTTTGTTTTTTGTATTTCTATTTGAACAATAGCAATTATTTCCAGATTTACAGCTATACATATAAATCAGAATGTGCAAAGTTTGTGCAGACCTGGGTCTTCTATTTTGGCAATGCCTGAAACCCAGCCAAGCTGCTGCCAGTCAGAATAGACAGTGCTGAGCTAGATGGACCAGCATTCTGACTGCTATGGCTACTTCCTATGGAACCCAGGGATGGAAAGATCTGTCAGTTTTGTTTCTTTCAGTTTCTATTTTTCCCCAGTCTTAAACTCAATTCTCCACAATTCTGCAGCAATTCAGAATTCAATGTGAATTTCTCCTAATAAACACATTTTTATATGAAGTTTTGACTGATGTACACATTTTTGCAAAGCATTTTTTTCCTAATACGATTCATTTCTCTTTGTTATATTCACTAATATATTCATTTTTATGCAGACCTTTCCTAATAGATGCATTTTTGCAAACATTGGTTGATTGGAAAACTGCATCACAACATTTTGATAAGTGTGAATTTCAAAGGATGTCTGTGTTTCATTCATATTGTTTCAGAAAGTATGGATTTAATAGATTCACCTTTAAATGCAAACTGAATTGAATCCCATGCCATCCCTAGCATGGCTTCCCTCCCAAGAATCCTGGGAACTGTAGTTTGTTAAGGCTGCTGAGAGTTGTCAGAACAATCAATTATTCTTCTCAGAGAACTCTGGGAACTGTAGCTCTTGTCTCCTAACAACTCTCAGCATCTGTAACAAACTACATTCCCCAGGATTCTTTGGGGGAAGCCATGACTGTTTAAAGTGCTACAATACTGCTTTAAATGTGTAGTGCAGATGGGTCCCTAATCTCAATTGTTTTCACACGTTCACAATTAGGGCAATTAAATTCTAGCTTGACAATCTTAAATAGTTATAGTATGGGATGTACCAATATAGCCCAATACGTTTTGGATTTATTTTTATTTTTTTGCTGTCCCCAATCACCAACATGAACAGGCAAGCTGGGGTTCAAAATGGAAAATCAACCTTCCCCTTCTGGCTAATTATCAGTTTAGGGAAAGAAAGGGGGGACCTTGCAAAATTCTTCTGGCCTCTTGTGCAGGATTGCAACCTAGTTTCTCTCTCTGCATTATGCACACACACACACACACACACACACACACACACACACACACACACACACACACACCTGTTTCAGTGGAGATTCTAAGCTGCATTAATGCCTGTGGTTGTACAACCAGAGGTTTGTAGTTTTTTCCGGAGGTGATGGATACTATTTTATGAATAAAGAAATAAAGGAATGAGACCAGTCGGAAATCAGAAGCTCAGCTCTGATGCTGACTCTGTCAGAAATACTCTATCGGAAATACTTTGCCTCAACATTGCTTTTGCTGGAATGATACTGAAAATGGACACCTTTGCTCCCTACCGTTGCTGTTTCATTAGCTCTTGGCTCTTTAGCCAACGAGAATACAGTGTGTGTAGAATACGCCAGTCCATCTCGCCTCATCTCGCCCCTCTTCTCGCATTCCTTACAACCACACACGCTTATACCCATGCAGCAGACATGCACGGAAAAGCACAAATGTGTACCAAATAAAATAAAAAAAGTGGGGGGAGGAAAGAAGACGACGAAGAAGAAAAGAAGCTATTTAGGGCAGCATTCCCATTAGGTTTCTCTGCAAAGCAGTTTAACTGTAGTTAGTAAGTGCTTAGTGTAATCTAATAAAAGCCATTTTGCAATATTAAGCAAAAAACATCTGGTACCCAGAATTCCCTGATCATTTTTAACTAGATGCAATCTCCCTCTCTCTCTCTTTGTGCTTCTCTTACAGATACGTGAAAAATA
Source organism: Darevskia mixta (assembly GCA_034641385.1). Taxonomy (NCBI): domain Eukaryota; kingdom Metazoa; phylum Chordata; class Lepidosauria; order Squamata; family Lacertidae; genus Darevskia; species Darevskia mixta. The sequence continues at coordinate 16,179,972 of JAWWNH010000011.1, forward strand.
GCCTAATAAGGATCCTTGTGGTAAAAATC